>CABHPH010162332.1:0-46769 GCA_902168325.1 Peromyscus nudipes | reverse complement strand
GGAAAAGGGGGAAGTTTTCCACTCCAGTGTCTGTTATAGGAAGTGGGTTAGAGGTAGAATGATTGCACTAGCAGCCAGAAGAGAGCAGAGAATCTTTCTAAGCTTCAATTTAGAGGAAAAAGTAATCTGCACCATGACAGCTTAAGAGGAACCACCATTAATAGAAAGTCATTTTGTCAAATATAAAGTGGCAAAAAAAAAAATCAGAGAATTTGTGAGATTAATGAAGACCCTGCCAGCATCGTTGTATGCATTCTTTACCAGATTCTTGCTCCTGTGGAATTAGTTCTTAACTTTTACTTTAACATTATTTCAGATTTATAGAAAATGTATAAAGATGATATAGAAATATCTTACATCCCCTTCACCTATTCCTCACTTGTGTTTGTTATATTTTCTAATCATTCCATAATTTTTCAGTTTATCATTATTGATTTTTTAATTATTTAAGGTGAGTTGGTTAGTTCTATCAGATAATTTTAAAGAGCTTTTCTTTTCTCTTTCTTTTATTTTATAATCTTGCCAATTCATTTTTCCCTGAGAACATTAATCTTTTTTAAATTCGTATTGAGAATTTCTTGCTTGAGTACTATATTTACATAATTTCTACCCTCCTTCCCTCTCCAACTCCTCACATATCCCTACAATTCATGCCATATTCATAACCTGTCCTTTTTCCATTACTATTATTAAACATGTGTGTATAAGTAAATAACATCTGCTGAGTTCATTTAGTATTGCTCGTGTGTGTGTGTGTGTGTGTGTGTGTGTGTGTGTGTGTGTGTGTGTATGTTTCAGACTGACTACTTAGGGTTAGATAACCACTCAGAAAACTCTTCCCTAGAGAAGGTTTATTCCCCCTCTCTCAGCAATCGGTAATTGCCTACAGAGTCTGCTGAGATCCTCCTCCCATCCACATTGGCATGTCAGCTGGTGTCGTCATTGTACGTCTTCTTTAGATGAACACATTGTTGACAGTTCATGGGTGCAGCTTCCCTGTCATATGTAGAAGGCTCAGTCTCCCAGCAGCCATCCTGATCCTCTGGTGCTTACAATAGTCCCACCCCCTCTTTTACGATCCTTCCTAAGCCTTAGGTATAGGAGCTGTGTTGTAGATGTGTCAATTGGTATTGGGTACCCCACATTCAATTGTTCTTTGCATTTTAATTAGTTGTGGATACATTTCAATCTGCTACAAAAGGAAACTTCTTTAATGAGGGGTAAGGGCTATACTTGTCTGTGAATATAAGAATAAGTATTTAGAATGCGGTTACTAATTATTGTTGTTTAGGAACATGTTAGGAGTAAGGTCTCTTCTAGGATCCATGACTTCACCAGCTGGCCAGATTTATAGTGTCAGGCAAGAATCCCCTTCTATTTAATGGGCCTTACGTCCATTAGAATGCTACACCAAGGATATAAGTGCCACTATTGTACCTTTAAGGACTTTTGTCTTCTTTTCTCATTTGTCAGCTTATGTAACAACTTGGGATTCTTTGAGAGCTAGTAAAAGGGAATCATGAAGGTAAGGAATGGAAAGAACTCTAGAGATGATAGTAATACATAGATGCTATGAAAGGGGGATGGGTGGTAAAATGGGAGCACATTCACAGGGAAGAGGAGAGGGAGGACAGTCTATAGAGAAAGGAAGGGAGGAGGGATAAATAACACCAAAGATGTTTGAAAAAGCCACAGGGAAATATATTTTATGTTTTCTCAAATATATATATATATATATATATGCATGTATATGATATACACAGTGTGTGTGTGTGTGTGTGTGTGTGTGTGTGTTTTATGCAACTTTGTCAGGCATTGGAAACTTCCCTTGGAGCCATTGATGGAGGAATATAAGAGACTCCCAAAAGAAAATGGACTGCTGCTGTTGCCTTTGGTTGCTTCCCAGAATTTGAAACTAGGACCCTATTGCTGAAGACACAATACACTTCAGACACAAGACTTGGAGGAATTGAGTGGGAATTTACTTGGAAACCTCATCTTTAAGAACTTAAAGGCCCTTTTCTAAAAGTGACTATATAATATACTCAAATTTCCATGAAGTTAACACATATAAAATTCTATTGTCTACCACTTATCTTTCACTAATTTTCTTTAGAGTAAAAACAAAAGAAAAAAGAAGGAAGGAAGGAAGGAAGAGGAGAGGAGAGGAGGGGAGGAGAGGGGAGGAAGAGGAGGGGAGGGGAGGGGAGGGGAAGGGAGAGGAGAGGAGAGGAGAAGAGAGGAGAGGAGAGGAGAGGAGAGGAGAGGAGAGGAGAGGAGAGGAGAGGAGAGGAGAGGAGAGAAACTTTAGTTTCTAGTCCAGGACTGGCCCAGAGTTATCCTTCTCTTTCTGCTGCCCTGTTCCTCTATCCTCCTTCACATTGTCACTTGGGCCTTGCCTTACCTTCTATGACCTTGACCTCTGTTTTCAAGCTACTGGCTGAGTTGGAGAGTATGTCAGTGGAGGAGAGTTTGTTTCTAAGGAATGAGGCCCTGGGTTTGATTCCCAACACCAAAACAAAAACAAATCAGACCAATGCCTTTTTTGGTATTTCTTCCAAGGGAGACTATTGCTGAAGAACAGTCTTTAAAAATGTGCCCTAGAAAAATGTCACAAATTCATAGCAAATGCTTTATTTAGTGAAGGAACCAGTAAGGTGTTGAAGCCTAACTCTAAAGAGCGTTTCAGAGGCTAGAATATGCATATGGCAAGTTCACACAAAAGATTTTTTTGAAATAAAACTTAATTTTATTTTTATTTCTTATGGGGATATTTGACTTGAAAGTTACTTGCTTTTGTATTTGAAAAACAAAATATTACATAAATCAACAGGTAAGTAGGTATAAACCAATACAACACACAGATGGTTGGTTGGGTTTTGGTGCTCTCGTATGGAGACAGGTATTACTCTGTAGCCCAAGCAGGCCTCAAAGTCTCAGTGATCCTCCTGCCTCAACTTCTTGAGAGCCAGGATCATAGGCATTTACCACCATGCCTAGTACATCTTCTAGTAAAATGGCATAGTGTTCACCAGGGACTTGACTACAAGAGATATTAGCAGAGCAGATCTGAGTTAGATATGAAACTGGAGAATGTATTACACAACCGTAAACCATCTAAAACCATAATAAACTACACTTCCATAGCACAGAAATATGTGGGCTAATTTCTGCAGTGTATGAGTCAGTAGGAAGTCAAGCCCAGCACTGCACTATAAGATAATACTTTTCTTCCTGGCCAGTAATGGTCAGAAGGTTAACCGTGCAGAGCACATGGTGTGTCCTGAGATCCATGCATCCCCCTCCCACAATCATTCCTTACCTGTGCTTCTGTCTCGAGGCTTCACCTTTTTGTGGAAGGGGAGGGGCTCTGGCCTTACCAGGAATTATGTTTGCTACACTTTGAGTAATATAGTAAAAGTCAAGTAAGAAGCCTTAGAAATTTAAGTCTTCCAGGCTTGGGAATCCAGAGTTCACATTACCAGGAAACACAGCCAGTGGGAGAGGGCCAGCTAGCAGCTCACTGGGAGCAAGGTGGGATTTTGCTCACTCCCTTACCATGTTTTCTCACTTCTCCTTTGGCTTTCTCTCTCATGCCTTGGGGGGCTTCCCTGCTCTGTTGCTTTAAGTAATCTTTTGTACAAGGCATCTCCATTCCTAATATTTTTCTCGTTTAGCTTGTCAGTTATCCAAGGAGGATTTTATAACCAAAGTTAGAATTTGAAAGTTCTTAATGAAAATGATACTCCAAAAAGAAGAAACTTATTTTTCTTTTATACACAAAGAAAATACTGTAAATATTGTTTCTGATAAAAAATATTCCTACATAATTTTCTAATTTTAAGGATTTTTTTAGTGTTTGAATTGCTTGAGCATTAAATATATGATTTCTAATGACTATTGCTATTAGGGGACAATGAAATAGTTAAAATTTACACCAAAGATTTTTAGAATTTCCACTTAATAATGGTCTTATACAGGATTAATATACTATGATTCATGCAATTTTTTCCTTGATTGAAGATTATTTTTTGCAATTTTCTGAACTTTGTGTAATCCTTTGAGGGAAGTATCTTTTTGTTATTTATTTGTTTTTGATAATTTCATATATAAGTATGATATTTATGCCTTTCCCTCTCCTCTTGCTTCCATCTCCTCCATCCCATTTCCTCTTTGTTACACACACACACACACACACACACACACACACACACACACACACACCTCTGCAGAGTCCATTTAGTGTTGCTGGTATATGTATGTACTCAAGGTTGACAACGTATTAGATCACTAAGTAGGAGACTCCTCCCTGAGGAAGATTGATTCTCCCTCTATCAGCAGCCATTAACTGCCTGTAGCTCCTCATCTAGAGGTGGGGGCCTTGTGAGCTTTCCCCCATTTACATTAGCATGTTAAGTGGTATTGTCATTGTTAAGGCCTTGTTTAGGTGATCATATTGTTAAGATGCCATGGGTGCAGTTTCCCTGTCATGGACAGAAGATATACTCTTCCAGCAGATACCCTGGTCCTCTGGCTCACATAGGGTTTGTGTTGTAGATGTTGGGGTTAGGCACCACACAGTCAGTAGCTCTCTGTATTTTTTCAGGTGGTGAATCTCTGTAATGGTTTCCACCTACTGCAAAAAGAAGCTTCTTTGATGAGGGGTGGGATCTACACTCACCTGTAGGTATAAGGATAAGAGTTTGGAATGTGGTTAGAAATTATACTTATTTTAGGAAAGTGGAAGTAGTAGGTTTTCCTTCGGGTTTCATGGCCTTATAGGCCATAGAAAGTTGGCTACATTTACAGTAGGAGACATCAATTCCTTCCTATTTGGTGAGCCTTAAGTCCAATATCTTTAATGACTTGTACAGTTTGCATTCTGAGAATTATTCCCATAGAGTGTACTTCCAGAAGTATAGGCCTGTTTGGATCTGTGGGCTCCTCTAAGGCTCTAGCCATGCGGTCCCTACAGTGTGTGCAAGGTCCTATGTGATGATCTTCACACTGGGTTTAAATTTTATGTACTCTATTGTTTTTTCAAATAGTTGTTTTTAACAATAATATCACTGATTAATGGTTTAGGTGAACATTTTTTCAAATGTTAACTTGTATCTTTCTTTCTCTCTTATAATATATATTTCATATATTATATATATTAGTTATCCATATATTTTTTACATAATCACCACCAGAAAACATAGCTGTCACCTAGAGTGGGGATATATTAATTATAAATAAATATTTATTATAAATATAATAAATAAATTATATATCAATAAATAAAATGAATACATATAACATATATGTAATGTGTATGTCTAACTCCAGGCACTTTTTGAGTTTTTATTTTCTCACTTGTGAAATGGGACATGATAAAAATATCATAGAGCTATTATGATTGGAGGAGATAAGTTGTTACAATATATATGATAATTCCTGACTATAGTAAACATTCATGGTGTGGTTTTGTAACAGTTCTTACTAATGTGACAATTAGCCCTCTGTCAAATATCTGCTGGAGAAATGGGGATTATTCTATTTACTTATATCAGTTGCAGTGGATTAAATATATTAATCCCTTGTCATATTTGTTCATAGATTCACTTGCTAGTTTTCTGTTTATTGCTGTTACAATACCTGCTGATTTATTTTAATAATGCTTGTGTGCTTTGTCCAAATGTGGTTCCACATCACGGCAGTAATATTAGAAAAAAGAGTTACGATGGCTCTTTCTGTGGCCTGATTTAATAGTGATCAATGTTATTAACATCAAGGCACAGAAGGGGTAAAGAAGCTCAATGTGCCTGCCTATCAGTATCAAAACAAAAAAGTCAAATTAAAAAGCAGTTCAGAAAGGTAATCGTGAGGTGTTATTGCTAAATCTAAGCACTAAAAGATTCATTGGTGTGAATAACCATTTTAAAAGAGAAGGATGTTCTCTCTCTGTCTCTCTGTCTCTGTCTCTCTCTCTCTCTCTCTGTGTGTGTGTGTGTGTGTGTGTGTGTGTGTGAACTTGGCACCAAATTTATCTTAATGTCTGAAATGTGGCCTTCATGATTTTTCTAGCACATCAGAGCACAGGTCTGCTGCTTTTAAGGACAGACTGGGCTGCAGAACTTCATGGTCTCAACTGACCCTCTTGCTCCCTCCTCCCTCTGCTCCTCTTTCTTCCCTTGGAATTCATTTGAATTTGCAACTTCATGTTCTATTTCCCTTGCCATCTATTCAGTAACCTTCCTATTGTCATGCTCCTATTTTTCCATCTGGTTTTCCTTGCAGTGTCTCATCTTTCACACATTTTTGGGGGGTAGTGTGAAGGTGAGAAAAGACTAGACAATTCTTTATAAGACACTGCAGTGTTTGCTGAACTTTTATAAGATGATCTTATTCACCTTTGGTTGCAGCTCACTGAAACATTTGAATGTATGAGCAAAATGTGCCATTCCAAAATGTATGCTTAAAATGTGTATGATTTGCTTTGAGAAACTGGCGTGTTGCTTAAAAAGATCATGATACTAAGTGAAGCCATGCTAAAAATAGGTCATTGAAAACCTACATTATTGTGACTTGTTAGCACTCATTGTAGCTTATTTAAACTCAGTAGGCCAAAAAGAGGAAAAAAATGGTAAATTGAGGCAAAGAATAATCCTGAATTAAAATGTAGCTACCAAACTGTGCAACTTCATATCTGCCATTTTACTGTTTCAAATAATTGCTGTTTATTGAAGCTGCAGATATGTTCATAGAAACACTTCTCAGTCATTAAACTTTGAGAAGATCTTGTTAAAATGCAGTTCTGAGTCTCTAGGTGTGGTAGGGCCTGAAGTTCTGTATTCAAGCCAGCTCTGAGGAGGTGAGCTGGTCCATAGACTACTGTTTGAGCATCGATGGCTTAGGAACACATCACCTACTTGGAGTACATGGAGGGAGCTCCTTAAATAAATACCTGGTCCCAGCCACCGAGATTATGATGTAGCAAATTTAGAGTCAAGCTTCACATTTCTGAATCCCCGACAAACTCCTGCATGCTATTGCTACTGCAGACACCCAGAGTACAATTTTGGTAGCTGTGATTAGCAAATAACAGATTATTTATGGTGAGATACATTTATGTTGTGGACTGTTTAGAATGGAACTGGGCATTCTGGGGTAGCTTCCTCAGTGGGTCACAGTTTCCTTAACCATTAAATAGCACAAATTACCAGTGACCCATGTTTAGACTCTTCACATACCCAGCCCACAATGCTAGGGAGCCCTTGTTTAATTAGACACATCAGTTTTCATTCTTTTTGACGATGTGTCACAAAAACATTAGCAAGACCAAGGACAAAAATGTATGTGGAGGAATAAAATGAAAAGTTACATATCCAGCTGGTAAGTACATTAGACAGTAAAGAAGAATCACTTATTGAAATGTGTACCCTGGCCACCATGTGTAATGGTTAGGCATTTAGTGGTAACTATGAACACTCCTGTATCAGTGGTTTGATCAAAAAGGGAAAGATAATGGATACTCATTCACTTCGAAATGACAATTGTTTGAGAATCTATCACACTCATATTGTATAAGAGAAAGAACTTTTCAGGTTAATGAGTAGGGTTTTTGATGTTGGTTTTGTTTTAATTTTTGATAGTTTTTTTTCTTTTTTCTTGTTTTGCTAAATCTTTCCTCTACTCTTCCATAGTTTCCATCTCTGATGTCATCAGTTGCACAGTCCACCACACTCATGACATTCACATGTCCTTTCTTTGATTTTGAAATGTAGAGGTAGAAACCTTTCCCTGGAGATCCTTATAAGAAGTGCTGTTGAGGGTTATACCTCACTCTCTGCCTGCTCTGAACTCTGGATCTCAAAACTATGAAGTGAATTCTCATTGGTGTTTGTAATCCTGAACCTATGTAGCTTAGCAACTACAGAAGGGGATACCTGTGCCTGGAACTGGGGCAGTACTGTTTGGGTGGATATACAAATACTAACATGTGAAATCACTGTCACTCAAAGATCATTCAAGGTGGTTGATACTCAGAAGAGACATGAAGAGTCAAATCAGAAATGTATACCAATAGATACTCTATAACTGACATGCTGAAATCCTACCATCTTAGCCACAGAGAGACAGTCTTGTGTCAAATAAGCACAGAATCATTGCCCTAAATCATCATGATGTCTATATCTAGCATGTTCCTGCATCATTGCAGAACTGTTGGTACATCCCTTATATGAGAGTTGAACATGGCAGTCTTCCTCAAACATTCAGACAAGAGCAGGTTTTCTCTTCAGAAATCCATTTATCTTCTTTAGCTGCCTGCTAGCTTAGCATTAAGTTTGGTATTCATCTACAGTACTTGAAAGAGCCTAATCTCTATCTCTCTATATATATTTTTTTACTTTAAATTTCTTCTTTGAATTCTACTTTTGAGTTAACATATTCTAATGACAATTAAGGTAAGAAGCAAATCTTGAAAGTCATGGCAAGACATAACAGGAATAATTACTTGAATGAACTATCTCGATGGGCTCCTATAACTCATGTTGGAAAATTGTGTGGATAGTAGAATTTCTGAACTATCAAACTCATAATTTACAGTGTTTACATTTTATTTATTTTATGGTCCAAGGTGGCTTCTAGGGCTCTATCAATAGACTGCTCCATGCTTGTACAAAACAAACAAAAAACAGCAGTGAGAATATTGTGATCTTGTGCTTTTCTAGAAGTTCTTCAAAATAGTTGGCTATGTGATCACATCTGCTGATTTATATATTTTATGCCCAGTAATGGCCAAGTGAGTAAATATTAACATTGTATTACTACTGTAAAGGAAGAAAAGAGAAGGAAGAAAAGAACTTTCAATCTCTGCTCTAGTTATTCATTGGCTCTGGAGTGGGGATTTTTATTTTCTGAGACAGGGTTTACCATGTAGCTCTGGCTGGCTTAGAACTCACTATGTGGACCAGGATGACCTGGAACTTATGGAGTTCTACCTTCCTGCCTCCTGAGTGCTGGATTAAAGGTGTGTGCCATCATTCCCAGCCCCAGTGTAGGGACTTCAAACTGTCCACTATAGCAACAACTGCCTTAAAGATTAAACTTATGTTGAAGTTTTAAAACATCTGATACCTACCAGATCGGAAGATCTTTTACTTAACCATGTCCCCTGTTCATGCACTGAACAAACAAATATCTTACATCCCAAATTAGTACAATTTTCAACAACAAAATAAATAGGAGTTTTAGATAGGACATAGGTAATGATGTCTGGAATTGCTCATGTATAATTTCAGCTTTGTTTGGAGATTAAATCAATGATTTATATTTATAAACATTGATTTCCTTTCTGGGTTGTTTGATGAACCGAGTGGGAAGGGCCATTGTGTGCAGTCATGTTGTTTTTGTTTTTACGTTTGTCCTCAGAGTACGGATTGTGGTTGTTTCCTTGACAATTTGTATTACAGACTCATTTTCAGATGATAAACAGAGCATCAGAAATACATGGTGAAATTGACTGTACTTAGAAAGTGGCATTTCACATTTTCTATTTATAAATATGATACCTTTTACCCACTATCCAGGAAACTTTTGACAAAAATTACTTTCCATTAACTCATGTGTTAAATGTCAGAGCCTATTATTTACATCTGAGATGCACAAGACTAAGATATTTTAATCTTCTTGTCCAGGGTCAAGTGTACTAAAAAGAGCATGTGCTACGAATGAATATTATTTGAAACCAAACATGTATTATGTTGCAGCTCATCTTAGTTAGCAAAGTCATCTCAAATTCAGTAAATATAATCTCCACCTACTGATATATAAAGAGTCATCACCCTGAAGAGAATGGTCTTATGTTTTCACACTCTGGCAGTGATTTATAACTGATCATTGGTTCTTTGGGTTGTGTGTGATTATGTTTGTGTACACGGCTGATTGAGAATAATATGAAATATCATCATTTGGAAAAGTCAAAATTGGGAATGAAGTTAATATCTGTCAACATGAAGTCAACAATCCACTCACTGCCTCTTCATTAATCATCAGTTGGGGTGGAAGGAGGGCTGCCTAAAATTTACATTGTCCAAGTTCTTCACCATGATCTTTCATTCAACTATATTTTAACTTCTCAGCTAGTTTTCACAATTTGTTGTCCTGTAAAGTAATAAATGGACCAAATTTTCTACACACTAATTAAAATTCCATTTCTCATGAATTCTTTAATCGAGTACAAGTCATTATGTGCTTTGTTGATTCTTAAGTGCAAAGATAATTGCAATGGGCAGCATGAAAAGGGTTTGATTATTGCCTGTCGACTCTTGTGAATTCTAATAGGTCTAATTGCATAGCATCAATTCATCATCTCAGCATCACTTCTTTTTATTATTAGCTCTCCGAATTGTAATGTGCTCATAAAAAAAAGTATTGTAGTATATCAGCAATGACACGCTACCTGGCCTGTTATAATTTTCAGCACTTACCTTGTGCAACTCTTGAAATTAAAAGTTTATTATGAAGTGCCCTTTTTCTTCTGAAGCAAATTTTAAAGTGTTCCTGTATGATGATATGAATACTGTCCAATAATCTACATATGAATTTGCTTTGGAAATAATTCCATTAAATGACTGCCAAGACCTCCTTTGTTCAGCTTGTTCCTATAAATTCAGAACATAATGTGTTAGTTGGAAAACACTTATTAGACTTTTTTAATGGGAATTCCTGGTGGTGCTTAGCAGAGAGCTTCTGTACTATAGTGGCTATTCTAAAGGCAAATGGAAGAATGAGTGTCCACTGAATTATAATGTGGAATTTCCCAGGAACCCCACTTAAATGGCTAAAAGACCACCAATATTTGTGACTCCAAACACTATCATTTGCGCTTTGGAAACAGTTCAGCCCTAGTCTAGAGATGGAATGAATGTAAACTTTTAATCAGACTACAAGTGAACTCCTATTTTATAGGTTTAGTAATGATAGCTGGACCTCTGAGAACATGCTTCCTCTGTCAAGAACTGTACTTTAATTATTACTTGCAGTAATTTTAGGGGCCCTTGGTGAATGAAGTTTCAATATGACATTTTTTTCAGACAAGGCTCAAAATACCACCCACAGTCATCAGTTGGTTTGTGACCAAATTGGAACTGCAACACAGAAGACTCTGGGAGCTTGGGTACTACTGTCATCATGTTCAGTGGCTCTACTTTCCTGTGCAAAAGCCATACACATTGCTCACAGTAACCTGTTAAGATGAGCTCAAGTCATCCCCAAGATGTAATCAGACTTCAGAACTTGTGATTCCTTTAGGGTAATATATTCAGAAGTGATTATAATCCATGCTTGGGAATAAGTCAATTTCTTACCATTTTCCTGCACTTAAGCAAACTGAAGACAAATGTCTTAGTTATCTACTGCTGGGTAACCAACTATCCCAACTCTTGAGGAAAATCAACAACTATCTTATTAGTCTGCAAGATTCTGTGTGGCAGAACTACAAATGACCTTTCCATGATTTATCTTGTCTGGGTCCTTATTGGGAAGCACTGGGAACTGGCTGACAAATGCTATGTCCTGATGGGATGCCTCAGAGCATGGTTTTAGCCAGGAAGGACCACTTGAGTACCTACATTTGTGCTTCTCTCCTCATGGCACACAATTCTCAGTGTTCCAAAGAGTATTTCGTGAGATCAAGGCAGAGCCAGTAGGGATTATCACCTTCAGTTATGAGTCCCACAGCATCACTTGAACACATTTCATGGTTGTTAGAAATTTCTACAGTTATCTGGGGTTGGCCGGGAGAGGATTTGTACACACTGTCTTTTGATAGAGTGGCAAGGTCCTATTGTAGAAGATCCTGTGAGCAGGAGATATTGTTGTGGTCATTTGGGGATAATATGGTCTGCCACAGGGAATGAGTCATTGTCCTGTAATTGCTTCCTGTGCCATAGCACCATTTGAAAGGACAGGCCCCCAGCAGATGTAAATTACTGTCTTAAGCATCCTGCTGAAGATTATTTCAATAAGAAGATACCTCTTTCTTTCCGCATTTATACAATAGGAGAAAGAAGAAAGCAGAAATTGTTAGTTGCATAGATGTTCTTTTTAAAGAGATTCCTTAAAATCTTTCATTTTATGTAAATATTTTATCAAACACTTGGGTTCACCTCCAAATATAAATTATTAATAGAAATATTAATTTTCACTTTGCTCTATCATAGGAAATTTGTAGCATTATAGATTACTGTTCACAGATGCCCATTTCTCATATACTTTGACAACCAGATTGGCACAGTGACAAGCATGGTGCTATTGCTTACTACATGATCATACTTGAAAATAAAGCAAGAAGGTGAGGCCTCCCACGGGGAGTCAGCAGAGCCTGGTGCATCACCTCTCCAAACACTTGGGTCAAGTTATTTCCTCAGATGGATTTTTTAAAGAAAATTACCGAAAATATGTTTAAATATTTTATGAATAATCTTAACAAAAATATCCCACTATAAAAAATAATAAAACAAACATAAAATGTGCATGCAATGAAACTTAAAGATCTTAAAAATGGCTGTCAACTTACAGTGATTTGATTTGTACTTTTTCAAGTTCATAATTGTGTAAGAGCAGCGTGGATTCAATGGAAACCATACTTCAAAGGTTTGAACTTTGAGCTTTTCCTTGCTAGTGATTTATAGTCTGATGCTGGGTAGAGGCAGCCAGCAGCAGCTGCCAATCAGCCTTGCAGTCCCAGTGAACAACTGATGCTTTACGGGGCAGCAGACTGCTAAACTAAACTATGGTGTTCTGTTGGGTTAACCGTATTGTATTAAGTGCATTTTCAAGTTACGGTAATTTCAATGGCTTCATTGGGAAGTAGCACCTATTGTATACAGAGGGGCACCTGTTTATGATTTGGTTAGTTTGGGCAATGAACACACAACACTTAAGGTAGGGGATGTTTCCATAACACTGAAAGTGCTCTATGAACAATAAACAATAATATTTATTGTTCTGTCATCCCTATTGTTCTGCCATCTGCCCACTCTAGTGATACCAACCTCTCAAATGCAGCATTGCTTGACTTCAATCACTATGTATTAATTTTATCTGTTTTTAATAGCATGCACCACTCTTGGTCAACTCCTTTGTTTATCATAGAGGCCATGGCACTCATGTCTGTAGTCATGGAGATCAGTTTGTCAGTACTCTTGTTTGGTAATATTCAATTGTAGCACTAATTGTTAGAAGGTCTTGTTAATAAAAACAAACCCGAAACCAGGTGTTGGGGTGAATGCTGGAAGATCAGAGAAGTAGAACAAGCCATAGCATCCGCACCTCACTAATTCCTCAGCTGATCCTGTTTCCTCAGACAGGAAGCCTCTGAGTCTTCATCCAAATGGATCTCAGCTGAACTGCTGCTAAAAGCCTAAAAGCTTAACCTGCCTAGTTCCTGGTCCTCATACCTTGTATACCTTTCTGCTTCCTGCCATCACTTCCTGGGATTAAAGGCATGAGTCACCATGCCTGGCTGTTTCCAGTGTGGCCTTGAACTCACAGATATCTGGATGGATCTCTGCCTCCAGAATGCTAGGATTAAAGGTGTGTGTGCCACCATTTTCTGGCCTCTATATCTAGTGGCTGTTCTGTTCTCTGACCCCAGATAAGTTTATTAGGGTGCACAATATTTTGGGGAACACAATGTCACCACATTCAATAAATCAAGACTAGCTTATTCATGCTCCCTTGTGTTTTCCTATTACTTTATTCCTGATTTTTCTCCTCTTCTTAATATACAATATCCCTTTTTAGTTATTTTGTCCATGTTTGGAGAACCTTCTTTAGCCCTTCTATGTTGGTCTGATCTGTCGATGATGAATTTTCTTGGCTTTTTTTTTTTTTTGTGTGTGTGTGTGTAAGTCTAGTTCTTCATTATTTCTGGAGACCTCTACTGGGTTTAGGGCTCTAGTTCAACAATTCTTTCTTTTCAGTCACTTAGAAAATATCTTGACATATACTCCTTTTCTCCAAATTGTGTGATGAAGACTCCACTATCATTGAATTGTGTTTGTTCTTTTGTTCTTGTTTTTGCTTTGTTGCCCCACCCACAATATAGTTAGACCTAATATCTTCCAGTCTGTATTTGAGATTATTTTCATCTATTTTAGACATTTGTTTTGTTTTGGAACTTGTTTTTTGTTTTTTGTTTTTTTCATGTTTTTGAGAGAGGGCTTTACTGTGGAGCTCAAGCTGGCTTTGAACTCGTGAGTTCAAGTGATCTTCTTGCCTTCATCTCCTGAGCAGCCTAGAATACAGCCATGTGCCATTGGACCTGACTTTATATCTGAAATGACAGAGATGTTGGCTGCTTTTGAATTTAGTTTTTAATCTCCTGTTGTGTTTGTCTTGAATCTAAGCTGATGTTTTACTGGATCCTGGTACAATGAGTGATTTTATATCCTATTCTGTAAGTATTGAGTGTCCTAAAACTAAGGATTTTAGTTAACCCTGTCTCTACAGGTCTCCAGGAATGCTTTCCACCTGAGGGAAAGAGGAAACTGGTGACACCTCACTAGCTTCCTCAGTTGAAACTTCAGGAAGGGAGGGTCTCTTGCTTCTTCTGGGAAGAAATGGAGTTTCAAGCTCTCTGCTAGACCTTAGATAATTCATCCCTGATGAGAGGGAATAGGCACCCTTACCTCTTAGTCTCTCTGCAGTCAGCCCCTCAACTTCAGGGATGGCGAGGATGCTGGGTGCATTGAATATTCCAACTTTGTATACATATGATCTCCTCTACCATTTACAGAGTACAGGAAAAGGGGCTCTTCCTGCTCACATGGGGGAAAGTCTACTAAAACCCCTGGTATAGGAAATACCTCGGTGTGGTAGTACTGAAAGAGTCTATCCTCTTCAAGTCCTGTGTGACAGGGGATGACTTTGACTTTCTTTGTGGGATTTGGTAGAGTAGAAGGTTTGTCTTTATGTCTTTCTGGGCTTCCCCTTTCCTGGATTTTAGGAAGGAGAAAACAGGTCATTCATAGAGATTTTGGTGAAGTGTTCTTCTCTTTCGGGCACTTCTGATTCACTGGCTGCTTTACAACTCAAGCTGGGTTATGTAAATCAAGAATAAAAGTCTAACATCTCACCATGTTGGGTCTAAGGCCTGCCTTAGACCTTCTTTCTACCTTTCACAGTCTTCTTATGCTTGTTTAATATACAGTTCTGGGGCTTTCTGCTACATTTAGTAAGAAAGGTAGGGCAAAGTCCATCTGTGCAGTTGTCTACCCCATGATGGATATATTGAAAGAATAACAATAATCTCAGAATCCAATAGTGTCTGCCACGTGGCTGACACTCAGGGATAGTGGCTGTATTCATTTTAAGACCCCAGTGTCTCTGAATGTTCTTTTATAGAACAATTAGTTGTGCCAGGTTTGAAGGAAGGATAGAGATGGAGGGATAATCTAACCTTTTAGCTAGAAAATGCAGGAACCCACTCAGCTTTATAAACACCATCCATAGAGGTGTTTACTCTTGGTCGTGCACACATGAAGGCATGGATATATGTAAACACCCAGGAAACCTCCATTTCTTACATGCTGACAAAGGCAAACAAGCCTGAGGACAAAATACTGTGAAAAATCTGCCTAAAAGGTTGGAGGAAGGGATCTTATTCATTTCCTAAGAATGGTAATTTTGGCCTCTTAACTGTTTGACCTAGCTTTTTCTCATGACAAGATGGCTCTACTAAGGTACAATTTGTTTATAAAACACAACATAGGGCTTTTTTATGGTGAGCCTGAAATTCTATTCCTGATGAAAGTCCTGTGATCATTCAGTATAACAACATCTAAGGGCTCCAGATCTCTGGATGGACTTACGTGTTTTCAAAGCATCACCATCACTAACAATATCTGTATCTTGGGATAGTAGAGGGCATCCTCTGGCTGGACTTTTTCAGTTGTAATATTATCTTGTAATATGCTTTTGGGCTATGGCCAATATTAATAAACAATTTCAGCTGTTCAGGTAGTCTTTTACCAAGCATGAATTAACTACTGTGTTGTTTAATGCCCAAACACCATTATCTCTTCCCTTCCCTTCTCTTTCTGCTTTTGGTTTATATTAGGTGGGAGTCTCTGTCTCTCAGCAGGTGTGTGTGTGTGTGTGTGTGTGTGTGTGTGTGTGTGTGTGTGTGTGTACGCACTTAGTATTCATAGGTTTTGGTATATTCCCACAGGTACTACTGATACTACTGCTGTCACATTCCATAATATTTTCATCTCTTTAAAGTAAAAATACATGAACAAAGGGGTCAAGATCACGATGGGGAAATCTACAGAGACGACTGAGCCAAGCCCATAGGAATTCATGAACATTAAACCCATAGCTGTGGAATCTGCATGGGACTGGACTAGACGCTCTGCATAAGAGAGAGAGTTGTGTAGCTGGCTCTGTTTTAGGGGCCCCTGGCAACATGATCAGGATCTATCCCTGATGCATGAGCTGGCTTTCTGGATCATATTATCTATGGTCAGACAGCCAGAGGGGCTTGGTCCTGCCTCAACTGAATGTACCAGGCTTAGCTGTCCCCCCATGGGAAAACTTACACTTTTGGAGGAGGAGGGAATGAAGGGTGGGTCGGGGGAAAGCTGGGGGGGTAGTGGGAGGAGGGATGAGAGGGGGCATCTGTAGTTGGTATGTAAAAATGAATTAAAAACTTTAAAAAATAAAGTAAAAGTATACCCATTAATAGTTATTCTACATTCCTCTACCTCTCATTCTGGCTATTCATTAGACCACCTTCTATGCCTATGGATTTTCCTATTCTGGAATATTATGTAACTATCTTCATAAAATACATGGACTTCTGTCTGTTTTCTCTCACTTAGCTTAATGTACTTGAAATGTTCCTATGTGGGACTGTATTTCACAGAATTATAGTTTATATACTTCATTCTTTGTTATTGGTAGAATAAAATATTGCATAGACATACCATAGATGGTTCTATTGATGGGTCATTGGGGTATAGCTGCCTTTTGGCTGTCATCAATTAAACAGCTATGAATGCTTGTACACAGATGTTTTGTGGTAAGCATACATTGTAATTTGACTTCAACAATTCCTAACAGTAAAACTGCTGAGTCATACAAAAATTCTATGTTTAACACTTTGAGGAGTTAACTGCTTTCCAAAGTGCTATTTACTTAGCTCACACTTATTATTGGGAACCTTTGTGATTATACCCATCTAAGTGGGTACAGAGTGGCACTATATTTCAGATTAAATTTGCATTCCCCTAAAAATAAAGATGTTGAACATTCTTTCATTTGCTAATGGATTTTGTGTGTAGCATCTGTCCAATCACTTATTAGTCCTACCTTTCATCTAAGAGTATTCAAAGTCAAATTATAGGCTTAGCTTTTGCCATTTGGGTCTGCTAGTTCTTTGGCTTTGTTAGGAAATATGTTTTAATTATCTTTCTTCTCACAATTAGTGCTCACACACATCTTAATCTTGTAATTTAAATGATTTCAATCAATCTCTCAATTAGTGTCATTACTGTCCCATTGACATTTAATCCAGAATAAGTGCTTCCTACTGCAATATTTATCTAAACTGTGATTATATTTGTGGCCCTTTTCTATAATTCATAATATCTAAAGTAGAAATTTGATAAATTTTGCTTCTGGTAAGTTTTCTCTACTTATGGAAACATTTAAAACTATAGATTATAATTAGCAAGTGAGACAAGAGTATGGCAGGCCAAGTAAGGCTATACATATCAACAGAATAACCTGTTAAAATAATAAGTATGCAATGACTCTTGCTTGGATACAATTAATATTAGAATCCAGTGGGAAAAGAAATTGAGGCCAGAACATTTGATACCAAATATACAATGGCCTATTAAGTTGTGGGTAGAATTTTACTAAGAGAGTGATAGGCTACCATTGCTGGTGTGTAGTGCTATTTTCAAAATACGGTTCCAGAACAACATCACAGACATCCTCTGGGAACCTCTAAGAGATGAAAGCTCTTCGTCTACATCCCCATCCTTGCCCCTCCAAGATTTCCTGAACCAGAAAATCTTTGGTTTGTGATCCACGTACTATTTGACCAAGAACTGTAGATCATTTTGACTACACTTAGGCTTAAAACTTAACATTTCATTTTTTTCTGAAGAAGTATCAAAAGAGATGGGGGTATATAATAAGATGTGGTGGTTAATTATGATGGTCAGCATGACTGGATGTAGAATCACTCAGGAGACACATCTCAGATGTGTCTGGGAAGGTATTTATAGTGATTTAACTGAGGAAAGACCCTCCCTGTATGTGGGTGGCACTATCCTGTGGGTTGAGTCCTAGATTTATTATAAAGGAAAAAGCAAGGATAGTGCCAGCATGCTTCTCTCTCTACTTCTTAACTGCAGATGCAGAGTAACTGGCCACTTTAACGTACTACCACCACACCCTCCCCAACATGAGCCAAATAACTCATTCTTTCCTTAAGTTGCATTTGCCAGATGTTATGTCCCAGCAGCAAGAAAAGTAACAGATGCACAGGAGTTTAGGATCAAGGGAAGGCACACCATGAGGTCGTAGTCATAAACTAAATATTGTAAACTAAGTATGGGTCATTCTGCAAGGCAACATCAAAATTAGCCAAGGCATGACTGGGTGTGCTTCATTACTTCTTGTTATGATGGGAAGTGGGATCAAAAATTCAAAAGATAATTATTCTGGTACAAGGTTTAGATAGGAATACATTTTCCGAACATCAGCCTGAGGTCATACCAGGGAATATTAGGGTATCCAACTGTGGTTGTAAAGGACAAATTGTATTTTCCCCATTGGGTTTAAATGTCTCAGTAAGTAAAGGAAATTAGCCTAATTCTGAAGACAGTAATTGGCTCCATTAGAAACATTGGCTATACTTTTTCCTTTGTTGGTTATGGAGACCCCTTAGCAATAGATAGAGGGAGGATTTTCTCAGCAAAGCACTGCCTTCAGAAGGCATTTTCTAAACAAGCCATGATTCTGATCAAGACAGAATTCACTTTGGGGCAAAATATGGAAAGTTAAGCCCATGAACGTGAAGGAAGACCAGCGCCTTGACCTGAGAGGAACTGAGGTGTGCTAAGGCCCTGACCTGGGAGGAACTAAGTGTAAAATCATTCATCTATTTGGAACCCTTCCTTTGATGAAGGTTCTTTACACAAATCATCGTCTTTCATAAAGAAAAATGAGGAAGATGTATAAAAAATCAGCTGAAAGGAGCCATCTATAAGCTTTTACTGGGTTGCTGTTAAGAAGCTGTGTTGAGCAGAGGCTGCAAAATGAACCAGCTGCATTCAAAGAAGGAAGATGCTCTTTGTATCTCAAGCTCATTCCTAGGATAATTTTCTTTCCATCCTCTGGCCTCTGTACTTCCTCCAAGCTCCTCCTTCCTATCCAAAGAAGTATATGTAAAGTGTGATTGAAATCTGAAAAGGACCATTGACAGTTTCTTCTTTGTCTCAGCCAGGATCATGGTAACATTAACTTGAGCCATTTGGAGTAATTTTACCATGAGATTCTAACAACTAACAAGCTCAGGCTTTGTAGAACCTGAAAATAAATAAGGGAGGCCAGTTTGTTTAATCCATTGATTCCCAGTCTATGGGGACATTCTTTTTATAAAAGAAATATTCCTTTTATTTCATGTGCATGAGTGATTTGCCTGCATGTGTGTATGTGCACAGCATACATGACTGGTGCCTATGGCAGTCAGAAGAGGGCATCATGTCCCGGGAAATGGTGTTACGCATGGTTTGAACCATCATGTAGGTACTGGCAATGGAACCCAGATCCTCTGCAAGAGCAGCATGTGCGGTTAACTACTGAGCAGTCCCACCAGATCCAATGGTTAGATTCTTACAGAGGTTACATTTAGAGAAGGACCATTGCTGTCTTTGTGGAATCCAGTTGTTTTCATATTTGGCTGTTTGTTCATCTTTACTTCATAAGAACATTGGGAGGCAAGAAAGCCCTTGTTTTATTTAATCCTGTGGAAGCATTGACATTATTCTATCAATACAATCACCTTTGGCAATTCCACTAGAAAGGTTAATCGTGTTGTTCTGCAAGATCTTTCCTGTAGCAGTCAAACCTATCCTCACAGCTCACTAATTGTATTAGGGGTTTGGCTGCCCAGAACAAACTAAGCTGTAAAACTGATAAAAGTCTATCAGGATGTGTTGTTGATATTATCTGCCATGTAGCCAAACATAGCAGCTTGGCAGCTCTGGGAAATCACTCAGTTCCTTTATTCATTTTTTGATTTAGAATGTCTCTGGGCACCTAGGCTACTTAAAATTATACAGATCTCATACTTAAAGTAAAAATTTAAAAAAATGTTATAAGCAATTTGAAAGGGATTGGGGATTTTTAATCAATTAAGTATCTAAAAACAACCTTTCAAGTTGAAATATACTCTTAAAACTGGTAGTATTTGTAACAATGGAATACAACTTATGTCTGACTTGGAGGAAAGTTGTCATCAATTCTCAGAGAAGCACTGTGTGATAGACAAGGGGATCTGAACGTACGTGTTCAGAGTCACGAAAATATTGAGTGTGCTCCCCCTTCACATTCTCTCTCTCCCTCTCCCTCTTCTCTCCTTCTCTCTCTCCCTGTCTCTTTTCCTCCCTCCTTCTCTCTTTCCCTATCTCTCTTCTCTCCTCTCTCTGTGATATGTACACATACATTTTAAACTAGATTTTGTATGTTCTTTTATCATATTTGAAACATAAGATGATACCTTTCAAGGTTACAAAAGCTGTGGAAATTGTTGTAAGGAATGGGAGGAAAATTCCTTGTTAAAATATAGCAGCATAATTCATTGTACAACTACAATATTAATTTTTTCTACTTGAGACACCCTGCCAGGGAGTTATTTGTTTTCATCACAAATAATAATCCTATAAAAATACGAAGAATTTAATCGGGTTATACATAAATATTTCAGAAAAATGCCAATGCAAACATTATGTTAATTCACATCAACTGAGAAATAGCTATTATTAAGACTCATCCTTGGCATTATACATATAAAGCACACACAGAAAAAAAAAAAGTACAATCATGTTCCAGTGACAGGGAAGTGAAGAACAACGGGGTAATAGAAATTCTTGGAAACTAAAAAACAAAAGTTTCAAATAAAATGAAGTGTAAAAGACAGGAAATGTCTGAAAATAAGCCAAGGAAATATTCTAAAGTGCATTGGAGATGAAGTATTTAAGAGATAATAGAGAGTTGAGATTTGTTCCCCAGGATGTAAGCTCATCCATAAAGGATTCTAGAAAGGGGTCAAGGTGGTGTTCTAGCGACAGCCTAGCCCACGGCCCTCTCCCGGTGCAGACAGAACACTGTCCTCTGTTCTGGCCTAAGGATGAACTCATAACTGCCCACTGATTTGTTTCTACTACCGTAGCAACTGGACCCCAATCTACCGTAAAAGCCTCCAAACCAACAGAGAGTCAAGGCCCAAGGTTCACTGATCAGACCATCAGAATGAAAAATAAAAGTTCAAAAGTTTGTTTACAATTTTAGGAATAGAATTCTAGAGAAAATGAAAGGATAGTAATAAACTCATAATGATCAGGGTATCTTGGTCAATTTTGAGTTGCTGTTATGTGGACAAGAGGTTTGCTTGGGTCACAATTATGGTGACAAGGGTGTTCAAGTAGTTCGGTAACTTCTACTTGAGTGAAAGTGAAAAGCCCATATACACAGTCAAGTGCAGGAAAGAATGAATGCATGGATCCTTGATTTTTTTTTTTTTTTGCCAGCCTGCTGCTGGTTATCTTTACTCTTAGGCAGTTCAGGGCTCAGACAATAAAATGATGGTACTCACATTTGTTATGGGTCTGCCCACTTTCAGGATGGCTCTTCCCAACTCAATTAATTGTGGAAAGAAACCCTACAGGCCAACGTGATCGAGATAATTCCTCCCTGGGAATCTCTTGCCAGGTGATTCTAGTCTGTGTCACGTTGACTGTCAGGAGTAAGCAACACTATCAGTATGTCAGAAAAAATGTAGCACTACGAATTGAGAACAAACCGCCAACATTTGAAAATGCATAGACTTAGGAAATTCCCAAACACACAGTGTTGTTGAAAGAACTAATCAAGGCATGTGGCTACAACAATACTAAGGGGAGACTGAGAAGGAGAGTGTGGATGCAAGTACAATGGGGAACAAAGAAACAGGAAAGGGCCGGGCGGTGGTGGCGCACGCCTTTAATCCCAGCACTCGGGAGGCAGAGGCAGGTGGATCTCTGTGAGTTCGAGGCCAGCCTGGGCTACCAAGTGAGTTCCAGGAAAGGAGCAAAGCTACACAGAGAAACCCTGTCTCGAAAAATCAAAAAAAAAAATAGTGTTCTTTCTTTCTTCTTACAGTTTAAGAGACTGAATGGTCATGCAATTACATCAAAAAGGCTTGTATGCTGAAGATGTGGTCCAGCAGTTAAGAATGCATACTGCTTTTTCAAAGGACCTGAGTTTAGTTCCCAGGACTCAGGTAGAGCAGCTTATTACCACCTGCAACTCCAATTCCAAGAGATCTGATTCCTCTGGCCTCCTCTGGCACCTACACTTAGATACATATATTCTTCTCTCTCTCTCTCTCTCTCTCTCTCTCTCTCTCTCTCTCTCTCTCTGCCTCTCTCTCTCTGCCTCTCTCTCTGCCTCTCTCTTGCTCTCTCACTCTCTCACTTGCTCTCTTGTTCTTGCTCTCTCTGACATACACACAACAATTTTATGTGTGTGGTTATTTTGTCTCCATATATATCTGTGACCCATGTTCATGCCTGGTACCATGAAGGCCAGAAGACAGCCTCAGATCACCTGGTAATAGACTTTCAGCTGGTTGTGAATGTCGCAAATCAAATGCAGGTCCTCTAGGAGAAGAGTCAGTGTTCTTAATTGCTGACTCATTTCTCCATCCTTGAGAATAATTTTTAAAAACAACATGAAGGCTTGTTGCTTTGCCAATTCCTGGCATTGTCATTGTGTCTTCCATTGGCGGTCTTTCCTTTATGGATGGTGTTACTTGTACTATACCTGCCTTTTCTTTAACAGCATTAGTTATTTTCACCGTAACCCTTTCTAGTCATCTCGTCACGTCTCAGCCATGACCCCTTTCTCTAAATGAAAGGATGCTCTTTGATGAGCCTACATGACGGCATATTTTAGAGAGCTAGTCACCAGTATGATTTATTCATTTATTTAGAAATATTTCTTTCTTTCTAAATCCAGATATCCTTTAGTTAATTTTTAGCGCTTCCGTGCCAAGGTTTTATTCCTTGGCTTCTGAGTTACTGTGATGAAGTCTTTTGGTTTGTGTGATGTTGTACTGATGGTTTTGGCTAAATAGTGTTGAAGAGGCATATGTTGAGCTCTTTGGATCTTAACTCTCCTAATGAATCAAGTTTGAAAGGCTCTGTGGAAGATTATCTTCTCTTTAGTGATTCTATGTCAGGACTAACATAGGCAAAAGAAAGGAAAATTTATGAAAACCTGCCTCAATGCTAGAAAACTACTTACCTTTGGCTGTAGAAAAAAAAAAAAAAACATGTCCTTCTCTCTTTCTCTCTCCCCTTCTGTGGTTTACCTTCATGAAGTTGGTAAGCTTTCAGAAAGCCTAGCAAACATGACAATTTCTGTAGCATTTAATTTTCCTAATTCCCTGACACCCTCTGTCCCAGAGTCAGTTTCCTTCAGAATCTATTTTGACCTGCATCTCTCTTTTCTCCTACTCACCCTAAAATTATCATCAAAAATTTCCAGGTTCCTTTTAACATTCTAGAATTGTCTACCTCCATTTTAATGACTGGTTGGTCTCCCTTTAGTAGTTAGCAACTCATTCTGCATAGAATGAGGCATAAGGCAATAATACCATGCCATGATTGCTCTGTAAATTTATGAGCCCAAGGGATCTTTGCTGACTTGCTTCACAAGATCTTGTGGAATCCATGTTTTAATATCTACTCCTGCCCTGCTCTACCCTCTGGAAGCAACTGGCTTCATAGCAATGATCACAGACTTTCTTCCTTGAATCTTTGAAAACTCAGAAGTATTCCTTTCCCAAGAAATGGGAGGGTAGAAGTTTCATGGCCACCACCTTGCAGAAGAAAGAGGCATCCCTTAAAATGCTGAAGACTTCACATAAAATAGTTGATCTAGTTAAAATAACTTTAATAATCCATATATAAATGAAATTAGGGACACATTTTAAATTTTTTATTGTTTTCTTGAGCCATAACAGGCCAGATACAGAGAGAGACCTTGAACAATAAAAGCAGGATTTCAGGTGCCAGAAACTCAGTGTATCGGGTTCCTTTTTCATCCATAGTGCAGTGTGTTCTGAGTAGCTCTAATATGAGCCCAAACTTGAAAACGGCTTGTGCAAAATATGAATGATGGCCTGTCTGAATGTGAGTTAGAATAAATACTATTATAGTATCATGGCCCACTAACAGTAAATGACAAATGCTACTCTTAATAAATCTAATACATCTACTTTTCACTTCATAGATTAAAAACAAACAACAACAACAAAATGGTACTTCTTTGGGTTTGGGAGCTGAGTACAGTCATTTGTCGCCTTTGCATTTGAAAGATAAACTCATATATAACTGTGAGATCTGTCTGTACAATGCTAATGTCAAGTTCCATAGAACCCATCAAAATGCTTCTGGGTAGAATGAGTTCGCCCCTTCTGAGAGGTGGGTGAGGTTGTAGACAGATATGGAGTCTTGCAACAAGACCAGCTTGCTCATATTCCTAGTAGAGCACACATCTGTTATGAAAGTGTCTAATGAAATTGCCTTAAATATTTTATCATTTTCACCCCACCCACACTTCAAATTGTTGAATTTGTATAAGTTTTGAGCTTTCCAGGACCAAAATTTGCACATATTCTTTCTTTTAGAAGTTATGTCAATACAATGTTCCAAGTAGTCTGTCCCGAGTTTCCAAATAAAGGTTTTTCTCAACATCATGAGTGAAGTAGGCCACTTGTAGAGTTGTACACATACAGATGCAGTACAGATGTCAAGTGTATAGGTGCTGTACTGTTCTGAGCTGACCTATGCATTGAACAGTCTCACAAAGATTCCAACTCACATTCATTTTGATGCAGACGTAGGTTTCTTATATGCAAATATCCCCTTCCCCTCACCACTTTAAAGAAATGCGAATGGTGCTCTTGTTAATACTTTGAAACTATATGTAGAAAGTTACAGTCCATTTTGTGACTCTAAAAACAAAGTCATTCTCTAAAACAAAGGAAATGTATTCCAACAGAAACCATATGTAAATGAAGGAAATGGCACATTTAGAAAGTGTGGTTATTTAATTGTCGCTTTCAAAGCAAGACAAAGGAGTCACCTCATTGTTTTTTGGTTTCTTTTTCTTTTGGAGAAGTCTGTGGAAAGAATCTCATGGGTTTAGTTATAGTACAATGCTGTTGAAGTCTATTTTTGCAATCATCCATAGTGTAGTTGTTAGGAAATGTCTTACTGGCTTTGGGTGACTCTTTGAAGAAACAGTTCCTTGATTCTGCAAAACTTCATGTTGAATGATCAGAACCAGCATAACTGGATTCCATTGCTTGCCCAGGCTAAGACAATCCATTCTACCTCATTGTTTTCTCTCATCCACTGCATCACCTCTGATTGGATGAACTTTTATGTAATCATCCACAGATTCACTAATTATCCATTAAGCAACTGTTCCCATAGAGTTCTTGGCTTTGTGGAAAACACATTCACAGATCTGTCATGAACCCTGCAGAGGAAGCATGGCAGTACCACAGCAAGATAGGATGTACAGAAGTGTAATGCCTCTGAAACCATCTAAAAGCATATGAAGTTGTATCTAGTTGCCTCCAATGGCAGACAGTGCTTGAAATCATTGGAAGGAATGTCATGCTATTTTAAGAAATAGTCTTTGAAGCCAGTCTTTGAAGAAATGTTAAAAATCATAGTAGTAATCATCAAATATAAATGTTATCAGAAACCAAAAGAAGAGAAGTAGTTGAAAACTAGTTCCTATGAGAGGACCCTGACTCCCATCTTCAGGGAAGCGGAATTTTCCTTGGGTCGCATGGAATGGGAGGAGTATTCACAGACAGGAAGTGGTTATGGACAGGGTACTCCAAATTCCAGGACACTTCTAGAACCAGAAAAAAAAGATGATCCACGTGGTGAGAATGAATGGAATATTTGCTTCATAAACCTGGCACTCCTGGGCCTGGTGCCACCACCTGCAATGCCAGCACTTAGAAAGAGAGACAAAACCAGCCCAGGCAAGAGAAGTTTCCAAGCCAGCCATGGCTACTGGTCCCCAAACCCTAGCACCAAGTGAAATGTCATTGTTAGTAAGAAGTAGAATCCATGGGTAAGTGAATGATTGCAGAAGAATCTTTCTTGTCTGTGTTTCTAGTGGTAACAGAGAATGAGTGCACATTCAGGACCTCAGTGCAGCCCTGCATGGCTCGCATACACCACTCAAAACATGCCATTTCTAGCCTAGTCTCTGTGTTCAGAATTGCCCTGGCAATGCAGACTTACATTCATTCATTTTTGCCTGCCGTATGTGATTTGTAAAGCTTGTTTTCTCCTTGAATCCTAATACAGTGCTGTTTTTACATGTTTCTGAAAAGGCGAAGTTGCTGTCATCTTTTAAGACAAAACAAAAGCCTTATTATCATCTTCCTTGAAAAAGTCATATTGTCTGTCTGGGCCTTCCTCTCCCCTCACCCCTACTTTGGAAGCAATAGAAATGCCATGTCTTTGACTCATTTCCTTCTAGGATGTGTTCTCTTTGAGTTGGTTGTAAATTGATGTTGAATGTTGGGATTTTGTGGGGAGTTCAGCTTCCCACACTCCCTCTGTGACCCATCTCTATTGGAAATAACACTATTATAATCTGGATGCCCCCAGTACCCTGTGAAATGTCAAAGATACCAAGTGATTGACTCTAGGATTTCTCTTTGTATGCATCACAATGTGTATTATTTTTAAGGGCTGTGTGTAAGAGCTCAGTTTGAAATGGGACACAGTTCCACTAGCAAAGTCAACTTTTGTTATTTTTGAACAAGGACAGTCTTAAATAAACCTTTAGTAAGAGGTGGAAACTAATACAAAATTAAGATGAACTTTGTCCCTTACTTTTCTTTTTAATGTAGAAGACATTTGGCTATGAAGTGCCTAAATAATATAACACCAGCTTAAAACCTCATAGCTTTGAAATCAATGAAGTATGAAACATGTCTTCAGCATGTGATGTCCCAAACATAACAGTGTTAATGAAATCTCATTTAAAAATGAGACCAACCCTCCAATTGAGCTTGGTACATTCTTATGAGCTTCCACAGTGTAGTCTGTGTGATTTCATCAACTGAAAAATGCTAATATTGGTTATCAGCTATTTGCTTAATCTTAGACATAGGAAGTTATAGCACCAAGAGGCTGAATGAGGACACCAAAAATGATTTTTTAAGAGAAAAAGAAAAGCCAACTCACAGAGCCAAAGGATACTAGATTATAAGTTAATGTAACTCTTAGTTTATTCTAAATTCATGGAAGAAGTTGGATAACTATAGTCTCCATGGACATAGAAACTCAGCATGCAACTAAAGAAATGTACAAGAATAATCCAAACTCAGAAATATGATGCAAGGCAAGAGCTGACTAATATTGTCATTGAAGTCTGCTGCACCTTTAAAAAAACATTTTAGGGACATTTGATTGTTTCTTGAAATATAATAAGAAAAAACAAGTTTTGAAACCATGTATATGAAAACATTGATGTATATAGAAAGAATAAAGAAGCATTTATTTTGTAATGCGATCAGGTGGTAATTCAATTTCCTGTTAACTGAACTTGAAGTATTCTCTTGCAGGTCATAGATTGGTGTCACTTATCATATAAATTGGTCAATAAGATTTACAAATAGTACCTTTAGTGCTTGGTTTTCTGGTCGTATCTCTAGAAAAGAAAATCAATTTAATTCCATGCACTGGTTTTCTCCTTAAAATTCATACAGTTTGAATATGATTGACAGGGCATGGCATCATTATGCAGACTGTTAGATGGACCGATTATACTTATGAATACAAGAGTGGAGTGAATGAAAGCAACTTGTAATTGATTCTATACTTGGTCTGACTGTTCATTAACAGTATGAATGTAGCACAGTCACTCCTCAAATGGAAAATGATGAGAGCAACCTATATGCGGTCTCACATTTGTTTTAAAATTCATTATGCTAATATTTTCCACAGAATGTTTTAGCTGCATTTGTTTTGCCATGCATAAGTCTGATTGAATCTATGTAAATAGCTCCACTGTTTTCAGCATTTATTAGGCATTCCACTCACACATTTTTCAATTTATACTTTTGGAAATGATGAGGGGCTCATCTGTGTACTCCTTTAAAGGCAACCTTCTACCTCACCCTCCTTCTCTGTGCAGTTCAGACTAATTTCCCAGGATAAAAAGGGATGGGGGAAGCACAGAGCTTAAAAACAAGAGCTGATTTATCAACTGATTGATTTCAGAAATAGATGAACAGAAAAGGTTCCATTTGTCTTGCCACACTCGAGTCTGATGAGACACAAAAGGGCCTGCCCCCTCATTTTCCGCACCTTTTCAAGGGGCTGCATTTGAAATGTTGATTAAATGTACAAATTACATTTCTGTTCTCTTGGATTTCCTGAGTGAAATGAGAACAGTGCTCAAAGGCTGCTTTTCCTTCCCTGAATGTGGAGGTAGACACTCTGGGGAGGTGGGATCGTATGACAGCTCCTAGAGATTTAGGATGCAGTTGCTATAGTCTCCACACTTGACCTTCTCTGTGTCCACAAAGTCTTACCAGATTCTAATTCAAAAGAACCAACAAAATTAAACTGAGCCAGGTGTTTGAATCCAGGAGCTACAGTCACCCCACAGTCTCTACACTAGATTTTGTTTACGATGAATAAATATATTCATCTCAGATTCCTGTCTTGTCTGGCTCTGACTTTTATTGACTCATTAATTAACTCATTAAGATAATAGGCCAGAGAACTCTATACTGGTGATGTAATTAACCATATCAGTCTCTTTTATGGTTTTATATTTGTCTTATACTATAGTTTGAAATTGATACATATATGTACCAAAAACTCACCTCACAAAGCTGTGTCTGGGAAACTGTGGACTGTGGCTTTTAACTTTTTACACAAAGGCTTTGATATTGTTCTCATCAAAGGAAAGGGACTGTATCACTCAATTCGAAACAAAATGTCTTCCCTGCTGTGGCAGTTGTAACCAACAGAATATAGTGTTAGTGGTGCTGTGTGACTTCCAGGGCTCTGTTATAAATGACACCATTGCTCATGCTCTTGTTTTTGGAAAGCTGAGCTTTTGTGTAAGTAAAATGCTGTATGGTTGCCATTCTGTGAGGAAAGCCAGACAGACACACAGAACATTATGCTTCCCATACAGAGAACCACTGAAGTCATCAGAGAGAATGACACTCCCCCAACCCTTGGTCACTATATTCTGCCACTATTAGGTAAGCAATTGCTGTATGATAGACTCTAAGCCACACCCCATGACTTGTTCCCTTTCAGAATTTCTGACCCACAAATAACATCTGAAATAATAAAGACGTGGTTGTCACATTAAACCACCATGTTTTGCAGTCACCTCACATAATTGTAGCTAACCAGGCATTGAATGTACACAAATTGCAGGGTCAGGTAGTGAGATTCATGGTAAGCACATGGCATATACAAATATGCATAAATTCTATCAATATGCAGTGACATTGGAAACATTTATAGCTAAGAATCTTATCTTGTGATAATATATCTCTTCACATTGATCTATTCATTTGGGCACAGATCTTGGGTCCTTAAACATGGAGGAGCAGACTGGTTTCCATGTCACCCTCTTTATCTCTGAAAGTTCTTGACAGATATTTCAAATTCTTTGGCTATTGAGATAATTCTGAAATATAGTACATATGACTATGGAGAATTCTATTTGCTTATTATGACTATATTAAGATTTTAAAGGTAGATTCTAATCATATAGGAGAAAGATGCTCATTTTTTGGTAATGGAGAGAACATGTTTATCATGTTTATTCAAACATGGTTTAGTGTTTTTTATGGTGATGCTTGAAAGTGAGTTTCATAGTGAAATTAAGATAATTAGTTTTTCCATTTCCTTAAACATTAAGCAGAATGTTGCCCTTTTATATGCTGCCTATAACCTACACTTACCTTAAAATAATATTTTCATGAAGCAAAATAATTGATGGCAACAAAATAAAACCAAGATATATGTGATAGATTTACTGTTTTAAATTTCTTGTGTCTTTTTTCTTGCTTTTTCCTTAATAACATTTTCATATATATATAAATATAATATATATATATTAAAGAGAAGCTTATCTTTGAAATGTGAACTAGCGATTGTTGTACAGACAGGATAAACGGGATCAAGGAATGTGACTTAATAAGCCATATGCTATTCTAATATTCTAATTGTCAAGTAGGTACTTCCTGACTTATGTAAGTTGAATATTATAGACACACAAGTGGAAATGGAGAAAAGGCTCAGCCGTTAAGAGCACTGGTGAGTCTTCCACAGAACCAGAGTTCAATTCCCAGTAACCACATGGCAGTTAGAAATGATGTGTAAACACAGTCGTCAGTTACCTGATGCCTTCTCTGACCTCCATAGGCAGCAGAAATACATGTGGTGAAAGCATACAAGCAGACAGAACACCCATATGCATACCATTTTTTAAATATTAGAACAAGTAAAATAAGTATGTAATAGAATGTCTTCTCTTCATAATAGATGCAGTTTCTGTAACTTGCCAACTACATAACCCCTATCATTAATTGCTTGTTATCTTCCCGAAGCTGTCCTAGTCCATTACTAAGCATTTTTTTCTTCTGTGTCCTTGAATATGTGTTACACTAATATTCGCATGCTTAACATATTTTCATTCATCCTTTTTGTTATTGCTCTTTTTCCATGAATAACTTTTCACATCCTTTCATGTTCATACTTATAGAACCATAATGTCTCATTGTAAAAATGTATTATTGTTGAACTAGTCTTTTGTCTATGGACATCTAGGCTGTTTTCAAACCTTGTCTATGTCACACAATATTGTCATAAAGGATATGTTTAAATAGTCATATGAGTATGAGAATGTATATTATCCACAAGACACAGAAATATACTACTAGATCTACATGATTGTACAGTTGCACTTTTGACAGATGTGGTTAAATCACTCTCTCTGTGGACAGTACTAATTATACTTCACTATATAGACATACTTGTTAAACTTGAAGCATGATTGATGGTAATTTATCTGGACAATAGTGAATTAGACTACTTAAGATCTATACTTCCATTCCTGATAAGCCCATAGAAAAGGACCTAGCCTCAACATTTACAAAGATTATTACTCAGCTCTATCATTGTGCTTTGAATATGAAATGCTCCCTCCCCCACTGTGTGTGGCAAACATTCTGTAGCATCTTATGGACTTTGGAAAGTGATTGGATGGATTCATAATTCAATAGCAATGCTGGGATATAGTGAAAAATAAAAGCAGGGTGCTCATTAGAGGAAACCAGTGTATCTTTGAATTATATATATATATTGTCCCCTGCCCTTTCTCATCCTACTTCTTCCTGGGTGCCATAAGGTAAGCACTCTCCTCCACCACATACTCTAACACACATGCCAGATGATTTTCTGCTTTTTCTTTGGCACAAGACAGCAGAGCAAGTATTCCATTGACCAAAGCTTCCAAGATCAGCAGCCAAGACAAATCTTTCCTCTTAAAAGAGCAAAGCCATTTCTCTCAGGTATTTATCAAAGCAACAAAAAAAGATATGAATGACACAGCCTCCCTTGAGCTTTGAGGACTAAAACCCAAAAAAGGAAAGAGTCTTGCCTGAGTTCACACCACTCATAGTGGAAGACTTAGATCTTCTAAGTGGCTGTTAGATCTCAGGATTTAAAGTCTAGCATTCTCTCTGCATTCCTGTCTGTGCGCTGAAGGTCCTTAGATGCTACATCTCCTCTACGAACAATGATGTGCTCCATTTTGTGAATCTTGCTAGTTATGAGGCATTAAATTTAGAAATTCTAATTTTATTGTCTGTCCCAAGGCATTCAGAATCCAGGCTTAAGTTAAAGCATTGCCCATGGATGCTTACATGCATATGTATCTGTACCTTGTGAAGATGCTATTCAGTTTTGAAAATACAAATCAATATAAAGGATCTTTGAAGTTATAGGAGCTGTTTGTTTCAAATTTTTTATTTCTAATATATTCAGTCAAAAGATTTTAAAGCCTAGCCTATGGTATTTGGGATACTTAAAAGAATCCCTGTGATAAAAACTTTTCGGCCTCCTAACCATGTTCAAGTAGTTTTGCTATTTTGTTTTGTTTGGGTTTTTTTTTTTGTTTTTTGATTGTTTGCTTGTTTTTTAATGTCCACATATCATTCTGTGCTAAGTCTGCCTCCATTACAGTCTTAAATATTAATGATGCTGTACAACACTGAAGAAATGACATCAAAGAAACAGCTGATTTGTTTTACAAATAAGGAAGCCAAGTCAGGGACTCATAAAAATGGTGGCTTACCATGGGTACTTGACCACTCAGAGGTAGGACTGAAGTTAGAAACTGTCCCCCTGCATGGAATTTAGGAAAATTAGGAACTGCATGGAGAGGAAAAATGGAACTCAATGTGGAGTGGTTACTAATAAGAAAAATGAACAATTAAGATAATGAAAGGAATTTCCCTTGAAGCCTCATATCTATTCACCTCCAGCTTTGTGAATCTGAGAGGTCAGTGTGTTGGTCAATAATAATACTTGATCTTGAATGCTGTAAATTTAATATAGAGCATAAAATACAGGGATCAATAATTTGATATTGGGGAAGCTCATTTATAGGCCGTTTGTTCTCTGACTTTTAAATGAAATGGAGAGCGGCAGAAATACATGGAATCATTTTTCAGGAATTCCACTGAAGTTATGTGGACATTGATGGCTAAAAGAAAGCACAAGAGGGGCTTCTATTTTGTCACCACTTCCAGTTCTCATAGGCTCCTCCCCTCCACGGCTCTTCCCACTAGTGCCTCTAAGACCTTTTCTTTCCTTGCATCAAGTAGGCACATCTTTCATAGCCTCACTTAAGAAGCACTTCATCATCTCTGTACAAAACAGGGGGAGCATGACCATGTCCTGGTGTTCAGTTATGTAAGGGGTGGTGGAAAAGCCAGGCCTCAACTTGTTCAGTAAGAATGAGAGTGCCAAAGTGGCCCTACAACCTTCTCCAAAGCTTCATTTGTGTATCTTGGTCTTCTATGAGTTCCATGCATAACACAAGTTCCAACAGTTAAATGGATTTGGATAATCCTATTCTGTAGCTCCCTCCTGGAAAGCCACAAGCCATGAGGGGACACTATATGCCCAGAGATGACCTACACTAAAGTTGCGGGTGTGTCTTAATTTTACCCCATAGAGTCTTAGTTTTAATTCATGTATGACTGCACCCTCTGGGACACTGCCTTATAGGATTCAGTGTTGTTTGTCTTCAACTTTCCCATATTTGTATTCATTAAATGACTTGGAGCATCATAGCTGGATACAAACAAGTAACCATAAGCAATCAAATAAAGCAGGTCCTGTTCCCCTGTAGTCTAGCATTCATTAAAAAAATAGTAGCTAACATAACGTAGTCATTGGAAGTTTATTACACAGGATCCAAAGGTCCTATTTCCTGAATATATGTAGTTTATGTTGTTTTATTGCAAAATAATAATATCATTATGTGCTTTGTTTCAATGTGTACAACCTAATCTCACTTTATTCTCCACTTCTATGCTGGGGCAGTTCCCACTACAATGAGAACCAGGCCCACCTGTGAAATAACTCTGTGTGAGCTCAGTGGTGTAGATTTTCTGCCCACTTTGATCATATGACATCATCTTTAATGTTATCTGGCAAGAGTTTAAATATTGTTCTAGAATTAATCATTGAAATCCTGCTTAGAGGGCCTTTCTCAAATATCATATAACAGTCTCAGTATTTAGCAGAGGGCCAGCAAAGTTCCCCTTCCTTAGTAGTTTATGGGTCTCAATTCAAATTTTACATATAATTTTAACTGTGCCATATTCCTATTTTTTCAAAGCACTCTTATTCTTGTCCTTGTTAAAACTAAGTGGTACTGATTAGCCAAAGTAAATAATTTCATTTCATTATAATAGTCTACTAATACAGACCAAAATTTATCTCTTTGATCAAACTTGATTAGTTCTTGTAACTTACATCAGTGAAATGTCATAATTATTCAATTAACAGAGAAAACTAGGAAGCAAAAGTTACAAAGTATTTCAAGTAATTTGGATTAAAATTTCATTTCTTCTAATCTTTTTTTTCTACTTTGAAACGAGGATAATCTTATTCTGTAACGCTTCTGAATTTAAAAACTTACACATGTGGGAATTGGAGCTGTAAATCAAGTGATAGCATGTGTGCCTAGCATGCACAACAAGGCTCTGGGTTCAATCCCAGCACTTCTTGAAACAGTTGGTGTGTGTGTAAAACAGGAAAAAAAACAACACAGTGCTTGAGGCTTACATGCAAAAGTAAAAACTGTCAAATTTTACGTTTCTGAACCCACAATGAGATTGGAAAGAACAGATTACTCCGTGAGAGTCCTAATGTTAAATATAAGGTGTGAACCATCAGTCAGCATGTGTGCATACTATTTAGTCCTAGTACCGCTCATGTTTGTGGAGATTGGACAATGTAAAACTATTAGTAGTAGTTTAAAGTTTTTCATTTTAGGATCACGATTGTGAGAAAATCCTTTTGGTGGTGTTTTCAAGATCCTCTTTATATCACATAATGTCTTATTTACAAGGAGAATTGTGTCTGGCATTGGCTCTTCCTTCCCCTGTGATTTCAGATACTCATTTTTCTGGCAATTATTTCTTAGTTTATGTCCCGCCAAGAATTTGTCTTCTTCCAGGGTGCCAATTGTATACATCTTATACAATGATCTGTCACACTTGGACCCGACCAATACCTGTGGAACAACAGTTCAATGGTAGCGAAATTCTTTTCTCTGGTGTCACCTCCCTGGGGGATGGACTACTTTGAGAACCTATGTCCCTGGAATCTTTTACAATGGAGCATTTATGGCATCAATATTTCTTAGCTTCCCTGTCTCCAGGCCCCAACTCTAATATGTAAAATAAATAAAGCACCAGTTGTGTGAACAGTGGTAAACAGTAAACAGTGCTTCACTTTTCTTGTTCTCGTTTCTTTTGCATTTTCAGATGTCATCCATACCGTAGGGCCAATAGCCAGAGGCCACATTAATGGTTCCCACAAGGAAGACCTTGCAAATTGCTATCAATCATCCTTGAAGCTGGTGAAAGAAAATAACCTCCGATCAGTTGTAAGTACTTCAGAGTTCTTTGTTTTGCATTCCTTCTCAGCCTTTATGCAAGAAAATAGCCCATGCTGAGTTTATCATAATATTGTACATTTCTTTTACATTGGCAATGTGTGCACACAGTTAGCACTGTTTAACCTTTGTGTATGTGAGCATACATGGGTATCTATCTATATATGCATCTTCAGATTCAATTCACGTTCAGAAGCTTACTCCATGTATTTTTCCTGAACACTGTTATTCCTTCAGATTCATTTCACTCCCCATAACCTAATAACCTGTAGCTAAAAATGTCACACACTTAAACAATTTATGAAATTAGACAGAGAGAATTCAGAAAACGTGCATCTAATCTATTTTCTTAACAGTGTTCTGAGGGAAAGCTGGCATTGGAGGTATTTGTCTGTTTGCATTTTTTTTTTTGGTCTTGCCTGACTTTTCATCTCAATTTTCACCAGGAAAATAAAACTCTGAGCATTATACATTGTAAGTACCCAATAGTAAGTTAATTTGTCCTAGAATAAATTAATTTGGCTAGGATATCTGAGATTTTTAATTCCACAGAGATTATAACCTTGCTGAAGGTCTTAGCAGGCTGACTAGACCTCATCATTGCTTGAGAATTTACCCAACTGGTGGCTGTATAGTTTGCAAGAACATTAAATCTTACACACATTTGGAAAGCTGCAGTTTGAAGTTGTACTTGTTAGCACAGCTGTAATTAAAAGGATCCTTTTTCATTGTAACATGTTAAATTCTCTTGAGATAAAGAGATATTTTACAAGCCAATTATACCTTATAATACCTTATAATATTTGTATACTATTAATATATATATACATATAACTTCAGTAACCTTTTAATTCTTTTAAAAAATGTGTCCGTTTGCAAAATAATCAGTACCTAAATGCATGCAAGCATGTGTTTGTGTGTGTGTGTGTGTGTGTGTGTGTGTGATACACATACAGGAATCTGCATCCATGAGTGTGATGTAGAGGCCATAGGTCAACACTAGGATGTCTTCCTCTTATTGTTTGAGAGAAGGTCTCTTACTTGCTCAGATTAGCCTGCCTGATCACAGAGTCCCTAGACCTTCCTCCCCAATACTAGGATTATCGTCTATCCTGGTTTCCTTTCAGTTGCTATGATAAAATATTCTAAACAGAAGCTCCCTAATGGAGAAAGAGGTTTTTTTACCTACAAATACATCAATAGGGAAGTCAAGGCAGGAACTCAAGCAGAAACTGTAGAGGACTACTGCTTGTTAGCACACTCACAGGTTTATGCTTAGCTAGATGTCTTATACAGCCCCAGCACAGAGAATGGTGTTATGTACAGCAGGATGCCTTCTTATTTCAATTAGCAATAAAGACAGTCCCTCACAGACATGCTCATGGACCAATGTGGTCTGATAATGCCTCTATTGAGAGTCCCTTCTTAGGTGACTCTAGGCTGTGTCAAGTGTACAGAGCCACATGGCTACTCAGCTTTTTACAGGGATGGTTGCTGAGCATCTAAGTTCAGGCCTTCATACTTTCACAACCAACACTTTACCCACTGAGCTGTTTCCACAGCTCCAAGACCCTGTTCTCAGAAGAGAAAGCTGAAATTCAAAGAGTGGAGAAAAGTATGAAGCCGGTAGTTAATTTGATCTCTATAGGAAAAGCAAAGCAAATGTGTGCTTGGGAATAATAAAAAAATTGTCAATATGAATAGTTGATTTTACAAGCAAGAGACTGCAGTGCCTATAAAATGGATATCCATATAAGATTACATCTTGGAATATATAGATTTTAATATCTGAAAAGAATGTGCTGGTAAATTTATTGGCGTTCCTAATGATAATGTTTTTAAAAGGAAAAACAACAACAAGACACCCATTTCAACTGCCCAGAAGTGGCATTCATCATTTTAACACAGGAAATAAATAATTGTTAGGTATGACCACCTTAAATCAATCTATGTGAGAAAAGCACTAAGAATTGCATATTATGCTAGCTAGCTTTTATCAAGCCTTTGGAAGTGTTCAAACAATGCTCTGGTCTGGTCATTTTGAGGTTGGAATTAGGTCTACCTTTGTATTTTTGAGGATGACTTTGAAGTATTAACAATGTGCTTCTTGAATAAAGTTAGCAGGCAATGCTGAACTGAATTTATATGAATATTGATAAATAAAAATAAAGATGGAAAGTACCTGTTGAATCTGAAGTGAAATGCTCAGCTAAATTAATTAAGAAAAAAAGGGGGGGCTGTTGACCCCATATGGTGAATCATGTTCTTCACCACCATTGAATGAATCATTCCATCAAAATCATCAAATTATGATTATTTTCTAGGAAATGGCAGGTGAATGTGGCAAGTTAGGTGTTTTATAGTACTATACATGGTAGATTTATCACAAGACATGGGTCGATATTGTTATTAGAAGAAACATAGTTGTTAAGATGGAAATTAAATTCAACTTGAGCATATTTATTTATGGAAACGGAAATTTCTCATAATCCCTGTGCTAAAGAAGCCATTGATTGATCCCTGTAACAGCTTCGTGAGTTTCACAGGGATGAGGTAACAGTAGCAACTTAATGGTTCCTTACATCTGAAACAGATACTACAGAATTATGATATCACCTGCCTGTGGCTATATACTCTTGAGATCTGCAGGTATTTGGTCTCCCAATATCTTGGTGTCAAATGACTGTTTATTTCGGCAGGATAAATTAGATGGTGATAAAATTACTGAGCAACTGAAATTAGGAAAGGGAGAGAACTGCAAGAAAAGTCGAAGGGATCTCTCTAACAGACTGTTGAGCATAGTAGAGACAAGTTTAGCTTGCCTCATAGTTGTTTGAAATAGAGACAATCTAAAGAAAACAGAGGGCAATGGTATAGCCCCAGATAAGTATCTAGAACTCAGGAGGTGATTTAGGTCATTGGATATATTGCAGATGAAATGGTCACTATAAAAACATACATTTTCTTAATTCAGAAAATTATAATTCTTTCCTCTCTTCTATTTATTCTTTGAGAGGGCTTTTACTAACTGTATACCCCATCTGTACTTTATGTACTAAAAGTGAGAAACATAATAAGTTTATGATTGATCTGACACTGTGTTTTTTGTCTGAGAATGTTTATCTAATATAGCCTCATAAATACCATGGAATAATTAAATTTAGGCTTATAATAATTATTTTCCTGAATTTTTTTCTTCTTTTTTGAGACACAGTTTCTTTGTGTAACTCTGGCTGTCCTGGAACTCGCTCTGTAAGATCAAGCTGGCCTTGAACTTAGAGAATCTCCTTCCTCTGTCTCCCGAGTTCTGGGATTAAAGGTGTGTGCCACCTCCCCCCCCCCCCCCGTTTATTTTCCTGATCTTATGATGAAGAATTTTAAATGAAAATTTCAATCTGGCTAGTCATTCATACACTCTTCTTGTCCAATCTATTTCTTCCAACGTAAGTTCAAATGTAGTTTTTTTTATATTTCCCAAAATTTTGACTTGCCTTGGGCAAAATTCAAATACATAAAAATTGATTTCTTAACAAAATTGAGATCATTGATTCCAATATAGATAAAATTAATGAAGAGGATGATTCAGATTTAAAATAATGGGGCATTGGAAGCAGACATAATGATTAAAGAGGACCACGAAGGGTTTAGGCTTTTGTTTTGTTTTGTTTTTCTATAAAACTTTGGGAAAATACAAGGCAAATAAAAGAAAATCACATGTTTTGATATATAATTAATCTGTATCTTATTCAATCTGGGAAAGGTATAGCCAGGACAGTAGAGTCCAGCTCCTGAATTGCTTTGAATTTTGAAAGTATATTGTGTTCTGAGAAAATTAAATCTATACATATATACAACACACACACACACACACACGCATGCACGCACACACGCACGCACGCACGCACACCTATAGTGAGAGACAGAGAGAGTGAGAGCGAGAGCGAGAGACACTTTTGACTCTGCCTTGCCTAAAGCAAACATGTATGGATTGCTATCAACCTGAATGACCTTCAGAGGGAAATTCTCTAATGATTAGGTGTCTTTAGGAACAGAATGTGCCATGGTAAGCAGTGAGCATATTCAAGGATATTGAGACATGTGAATATTTTTAAGAGAAAAATGAGGAGGATTAAACAAGATACTTAAGAGACAATAATCTTTGCCCCAGATAATTAATGACAGGGTGGTGACAGTCCACAGCTGAGCAAAGCTGGCTGCAGAATAGTTTCTGTAGAATCCTAACTTCAGAACCCCAGCAGCTTCATTCGTTCTTTGTCAGGGCAGACAGACATGACACCATTTTGGTGTTAACAGCTTTCACAGCATGTTCATTTCTTGGTGAAACTTCAGGTATGAGCAGAGTGAGTGTTGGTGGTGAAGGAAAGGTGGAAGTATTCAAATTGGACAAGGGTTGGTAAATAAGAAGTCAACTCTATCTGCTATCTCCAAATGCTAAGATCAGAAGTGGAATAATATTGACTTACATCCCATGTTCTCATTGTCAATTTTTTTGAGCATACAGGTACTTTATGGATTTTCTAGTCTTTCTTGGCTTCTATCTCAATATCATCCTAAGGTCTTCTATGGCAGACTCTTGCCATCAGTGTCATTCTCAGGAGCCTAAGCTTTGCTGTGCTGAAAGCATCTCAATAGTTTCCCCTCTCGGCATCAGCTGAAAGGCAAAGCTGTTCGTTTGTCACTGATACCATGGACTCACAAAGACACTCTGATGATGAAATAGAGTGCACCCAGTTTGTATTTGTTGAACAACAACACGTAATAAAAAATAGATGCTCTGTTAGAAAGTGAATGGCAATCAGAATATAAGCCAGATTTTACTTACACTAAGATTATTTTCCTAGGAAGTAAAGTTAATAATTGATATATGGTTTAGTGGGTTTATGCGATTATGGGCAGACTACAAAAGGGGTGTTTACTATAATGGTGTTTATTACTGTAATTATCAGGAGTGTTTTTCTAGATAATGTATTAGATGGGGAAATTATGATATATTTTTACTGTTAAGAGCCACCCAGTGCCAATAGAGATCTCTCAAAACTAGATAATGTTCCCGTCATGAGTCATAGATCTTGAGAAGTAACAGCTTTTAATGAGAAAGAAGGCAGCCCTGCACCTTCAGTGCTACCTCTAGGCATGGCAGTAATAAGTGATTTTGGAATTCTGCATTGGTCTCACTCTAGTGTAGGTTTTCATTTTAAGGCGTAGTCAAGTGAATCTTATTTTCTTAGACAAGTTCCCTTCTGAGAGGGTTGCCATGGCAATGAGTTCTCAGCCAGAAATTCTTAAATGTTGGTTTTATTTCATTATCTGAGTTTCTATTACAGGCCACATCAATCAATGCAGTCCCTTCTTGAAGAAGACTTTTGTAATCTTAAGAAGCTAGCCCTCTAATTCATTACCTTTGCTCCTCTGCCTAACTTGATGTCACCATTTCCCAGCCAGCTCTTCATCTCAAAGAACCCGTTTTGTAGAGCCATGTGTTTGATCTGCCTTCCTACTTGCTTTTGAGGTGGCATCTCGGCTTGTTTCTCCACTATCTCCTTTATAAAGAATGATACTGTCTCCTGTCTTTCCTAGCCGGGTTTCTCATAGCAATGTGACTAATGACACTATTAATAAATAACAAGAACAAAATCATCTTTTCATTTGAGCCTCCCTTTATGGTTTACAACAGTGTGCTGCTGTATATCATCTCACTTGAGTTTCACGTTTTCTAGCCAGTGGCCTGTTTCTTTGGTTTAGCCAAATTGGGAAAATGAGGCTAAAGGAAGACTCTTTCTTTGTCTGTCTTTCCTACTCCTGCCCTTTACAGAATACCTTCATCTGGTGTAGGGTAAAGAAGCAGTTTGCGATAATACACTCATTGAGTTGTTCTTATTTAGAAGGCAAGTGCTCAAGCATGGGCAGTGGGTCAAGGAAGAGTAAGAACATGTAATAATGGAAATGTATACATTATCCCTAAAAACAGATAATGGCCCACCCAACCCCATATTTTCATATACTTCACATTTTTTTGTACTGGTGGTCATACAAGGATGATTATTTGTATTATTGAGAAGTAACTGGTCATTTAGTGATGGAATGTAGAGTAATAGGACAAATGGGATTCACACAATGTTTTTTATAAGTGAGAGGTGGTTCTGTGAACCATCAGTTTTAGTTAAGCTTTGCCGTGGATAGGACAAAACTATATTTAATATGCTGAATCTAAGGCATCTTACTCAAAGATTTTTATTTTTGAGCCAAGACATCTAAGTTCTCTTCCTCTTCAGTTGACACACAGTGTAATACAGATGTGAGAAGGGTGGCAGTTAGTGTACATATAACGTAGAGTGCATGACCTTGTAAATGTGCAGATGATATTTGGTAGCAAAGAAATAGTATCATAATATTGCATCACTTTGCTTGATTTTTTCAATATCTCTTTATTGATTTATAATTTAAAGTGCAAAAGAGTTAGTCAGCCAAGTTTGTATCTTTGTAAGTCTTTCCTCAGCTAGAAGGCACTATTGGAGGCAAGCTATTTGATTAGTAGATTTTCTAGTTTCCTTTATGTTGCTACTATAAACACCATGGCTCAAAGCAATGTAGAGGACAAAAGAATTTACTTGATTTACACTTCCAGGTTATATTCCATCATAGAGGGAATTCAGGGTATGAACTGAAGCAGAAATGATGAAGGAGTACTGCTCACTGCCAATGCTTGGCAAGCTTTCTTACATAGCCCATTCCTACCCGCCTAGGGATCATGCCACCCACAGTGGGCTGGGCCTTCCCACATCAATCATCAATCAAGACAATCTTGCACAATCCTGGCAACAGGCCAATCTAATCTTCCCAATTTCTCAGTTCCCTCTTCCTAGGTGACTGTAAATTGTGTTCAATTGGCAATAAACACTGACCAAGACAGTAGGTTGTCTTCATTTTATTATTAAAGGAATCTTTCTAGTTAATAACTTCTCTTAATCTTTTCTTTTGTATTGTTTCATACTTTGTACGTTGCCTTACATTTCTATAAAGTCCACAATGTGTTATGATCACCTCTTCATGTGAGAATACCTGAAACTCTGTTTCATCTCATCTATATTTGAAAAGATTTTTTTAGTTATTCTGTGGTATTTGTTTACAATCAAAGGCCAAGAAAATAGTATTTAAAATAATAAAAAGTATAAAACTTCCCAATTTGGTTGGGTTTGTCAGCTTAATTGTTTTTACTTCTTTTATCAAAGTAGAGAGCATCCATAGGAAATCACTAGTGGTTTCTGCAAGCATGTCTTCCAGACAAAATATTGGCCCAGCACACTGTAAAAGAGAGTATGTTCTCATGAAATTTGTATAGACACAGTAAACAGGTTTGCAATGCAAGCTTTCGTCTTGAGTGCTTTCTTTCCTCCCGACATGAACAGCAGTTATTAGATCACTGCATCACAAGGAAATAGTCAATTCAAAACACAGGCTGCAGAGTCCCAAGTCTGACATTACGTTTGAACAACTGTGCCATTCTGGCATATATCTCCAGGGTTAATAGTTTAGAGCAAAAGCAATGGCTTTAAATTGTACATTTTTTTTCCTCACAAATGTTCAGATTTATTTGGGGAGGAGAGCAATTTCAATGCATGGATTTTAAGCCATTTGTAAACTGTTGAACTGAGAGACCAAGATAGCAAAACAAATAAAACCAATACAAAATTTTAAAAAGTAAATCTTTCATTGGCAAAAAAGTCTCTCTCTCTCTCTCTCTCTCTCTCTCTCTCTCACACACACACACACACACACACACACACACACACAGCTTATTTATATGCAATTCAATGGAATTGCAAGGAGAGTGTTATTTCCTAATGGGAAATTTGTTACAGATTGGTTGATTGGTTTCAACCACAACATAGCTTTCTTTGTTTTATATAGAGACAAACACATAGCTTTAAGACATAGAAAAGGGGAAACTTTGGCTTCTTGTGGTGTCTCATGGAAGTTGGGTAGGTTCAGACTTCTAATTATGGATTAAATTCATTTTAATCCATATAGACAGAATTCTTTAGTGCTGTTTCGCCGTGTCTTGTGAGCCAATGTTCTAGGATTTTCTTTCTCCAAATATACTATCAGCGAAACCATCCCAAGTGTTGTGTAAGAGAAAGACTTGTGGAATGAGTTAAGAAGTAGGTCTCCTGTGCTGACAGCTGAGCTTTGGCTCAGGGCCATTTCCGCCTCTGTGACCCTGCCACAGACAGAGTTTGTATTGAGCTCTGTGCCTCCTGTTGCCATTGGGGGTTCTTGAGACTGCCCAGAGTCTGAACTGCCACATGGGGCCAAGCTAGAGCCTGGGGACCATGCTGCTGTTGGACTCATCCAGATCTGAGAGTCCTTTGCTGCCACCAGTTCCATGGTGACAACCGGTCCCAAGCTAATGCCAGTGACCACATCTGGGTCTGTGGTCCTGCAGCAGCTGGGCTCTGTGTGGATATCCATACTCCTATTATCACAGAGGCCCATGCAAACCATGTGTTGAACCATGTGTTGAAGTATGAGGGCCCTGCTGAACTGGGCCAACCCCTCGCTGGCCAGAGTGACTTGTCCCCTCTTCACAGGAGAGCTAACCCTGAATCTCCCTGGCTCTGGGATAACTGTCCCTGATGACCCAGCACTGGAAAGCTAACCTGCCCCTAATAAGACAGCTACCCCCTTACACACACTTGGGGAAGCTCACCTTCACCCCTCACCATGCCCCAGGAGAGCTGGCTCTGCCCCTGACCTGAGAGTAGTGGTCCCAGTGGCCTGGACTAACAGGCTCAGCTGCCACCTAGGTACACATCCAGGGCTTGGGGTGGGAACACCACAACATTTACCCCTTGTATGACCTGCTAGGGTACGTGAAGGGACTGATCCTGTGGAACCCTGGCTGAAGGCTCTTCATAACTTGGGGCAACAGCAGGATTTCTGAGAGAAGTGTTGGTGGGGATCCAGTATTGATGGTGTACCAAAGCTAGAGGCCTTGAACCTGACCAACAACTCATTATAGAATGAACATTTGTATGTGGGGCTCTTTGCACAAAAGGGTATACTGCATGACAATATAGCAGCTCCCAGTGCCACTAAGATAACAGAAGAAGCAATGGAGAGGTGGGGAAAGTGAAGTGTTTTTCTTTTTTTTTTTTAATTGTTTCTTACTTTTATTCTTTTTTCACTTTCCTTTGGGGAAGATGCTGCAGGAAGAAGGGATGGATGTGGGGGGACTGGGAGATGAGTGGGATTGGGGTGTATGGGGTAGGATTCCCAATGAATCAATTAAAAAAAGCAGATATATATTTTATTAAATCAAAGGAGGAAAAAGCAGATGAAAGAAAAGGGGGTAGGTGAGGTGACAAATGAGTAGAAAGACCACCTGTCATACTTGTGACACAGTCACATGCCCCATGTCTCTCTCTGCCACCTCAGCCTTCTTTCACATGGAACGGTTCTAAACAAGGGATCATGGTGGATGGTTAGGACCTGGAACAGCCACACATACTTTTTCAGAAAGACTCAAGGATAGATGAACCTGATGAGCAACTCTCCAGTTAACTGCTGACTGTCGGTGTTGGAGTGCAATCACATCAAATGAGACCGCAATGTCTTTCTCCCCTAGGAGGCTGATTTAGGGTGATCTTGCTACTATCCTGCAGATGGCATTATCCATGCCTGTGATCTGATCTAAGGCTCACTTTGTATAGAGATAAACCACTGTGTACCATTCTTTCTTCAGTTAGTTTTGCATCACTGTGAAGAACTTAAAGGGATGAATTGTTTACTTATGGCTCATGGTTTCAGAGGTGTCAGTCCATGAGCAGAGCACTTTGTGCATCATGGCAACCTGAAAGTGGCAGATCAAAAGGTAACACCGGAGGAACTAAGCAACTCAGGCACCTGCTCCTTGGACATAGTCCCAGAGACTTATTACAACTAGGTCCTACCTCTTACCTTTTCCTAACTTAGCATGATAATTTCCTATTACAGATCCATCAAGGGATTAACCCATTCTTAAGTTAGAGCTCTTATGATTTTATTGCCTGTGTAAATACTATCAGAGGCACCCTTAGTTGTTTCTCAATCAAGGAAAGTTGACAATTAAAATTAAACACCATAATCATTTTTATCATATAACAAATCTTAGAAAGTTTTAACTCAATTTCATTTTTCACATACTCTTGAATCATACATGTATACATATCTCCCCTGAAGTGCTCGCTAAACTATAAACACAAGTTAAAATGTGTTTTATAGATAGCCCTTTTCTGCTGCCTCGGGGACAAGCCTCCAGCAGCACAGGGCTCAAAGGGAAATCCACAGAATCAGTGTACTGTGATTTTTTTTTAATCTGAGAGGGTTAAGGGAAAGAGACACTCACACACTCTCTTGATGGTTTTCCTCTTTATTCCTCTTCTGTATTCTTTATTTTATGTCCTATATTCTCTTATCTCTATCCAGCAATGTCCCTCTGTCTCTCTTGATGTTTTCCTTCTGACTCTATATTCTTCGTTATTTTATCATTCTTGATGTTTTCCTTCTCACTCTTTCTGTATTCTTCTTTATTCTATTTCTTTATTTTTCTTCTACAGTTTATATATCCCGGCAAAATCTTTCAGGCAATATAGGAATTACAATGTGGCTACATTCTACTTTTCAAGTGAATGATTATAATGAATACAGGTAAAAACGTGTTTTTCATCTCCCTTATGTGGTTAAAAGAAAGTCATGCCAAGAAACCACATACATTTACATCTAAGCAACTTGTTACAGATCAACAGAGTGTGGACAAGCAGGGAGTATTTTTCTCAGCCATTTCTTTTACTGGCAGGCTGCATATTGTGGTTACAAAGAAAGGACTAGTCACTTTATTTTTTATCTTGAAAGGTAATCTTATAAGGAATCACAGTTATCTAAACTTTTATACATGAGAAACAATCAGTCAGCTCTACTTTAAATCTTTACGGTGCATACCCACTCATCAATAGCTTTTATATCAGGAGATTGAGGGCAAAAATGGGTACAAGGAAATAATCATCATCTTTGTTCATCAACCTATCCGAGCAGGGAAAGTACATCAGCTAGTAACAATTGAGCTGATTTGTATTTTTGACCCTAACCTAATGAATCTATAACTCAGCTATGTGTCCTTGTGAACTTTAAATTGTTTTCTAGGGTTTTTCATCTCAAAGCTACTATCAAAA
>CABHPH010162331.1:0-65431 GCA_902168325.1 Peromyscus nudipes | reverse complement strand
TTTCCTCTTTGAATCTTTTCAGGAGCAATTTGTAATCCCCAGCAAGGCAAAATTTTCTGTATTTCTTCAAACATTCTTTCTAAAGTATCTGCATTCGAGTCAGCTAGTGAAATATCATCCATATAATCATAAATTATAGATTTAGGAAATTTTTTACGTATCATTTCTAGTGGCTGTTGTACAAAATTTTGGCATAGAGTTGGGCTATTCAACATTCCCTGTGGTAGGACCCTCCATTGAAATCTTTTAACCGGTTGAGAATTATTATAAGTGGGCACTGTGAAAGCAAATCTTTCTCTGTCTCTTTCTTGTAAGGGTATCGAAAAGAAACAGTCTTTCAAATCGATAACTAAGAGAGGCCATCCTTTTGGTAACAGAGTAGGCAAAGGAATTCCAGATTGTAGAGAGCCCATTGGCTGAATTACTTTGTTAATAGCTCTAAGGTCTGTTACCATTCTCCGTTTTCCTGATTTCTTCTTTACAACAAATACAGGAGAATTCCAAGGGCTGATCGATTCCTCAATATGCTGAGCATTTAACTGCTCTTCTACCAGCTCCTCTAAAGCCTGGAGTTTCTCAGTTGTTAAAGGCCATTGCTGAACCCATACAGGCTTGTCTGTCAACCATTTTAGAGGTAAAGCTGTTGGTTTCTTTGGGAGATCATCAGTTGTTGTGCCCTGTTCTCGTATAATATGGATGACTGGTGACCACTTAGAATAATGCTTTCCAATATTTCTCTCAGAAACATGTGCTATCTTTTGATTTATTTCTGAGACTGGAGGGATGTTAATCTGAGCATTCCATTGTTGCAACAGGTCTCGACCCCACAGGTTCATAGCTATGTTAGCCACATATGGTTTTAATTTACCTCTCTGTCCTTCTGGACCTATACATTCGAGCCATCTTGCACTTTGTCTTACTCGAGATAATGTCCCAATTCCCAACAATTGAACATTTACCTCCTGAAGAGGCCAAGTTGAATGCCAAAATTCTGGTGCAATTATGGTAACATCAGCACCTGTGTCTACCAAACCAGACAACAAAACACCATTAATTTTTACCATTAATTTTGGTCTTTGCTCATTGATAGATGTTTGCCAAAAAATTTTCTTTATGTTCCTTTTTGATTGTTCTATTCTCTTTGTTTCATCATCCTGACTAGCATGACTTATTTCGACAGGCATTTGGTTATTTAATTGCTCTGAGCAGGGGCTTCCTCTACGGCTGCAGGAAAGGCCTGAACTGGATTTGCTTTCGGGGCCCGCATGAGGCCCCTCTGGGAGTTTCCCGAATACTGAGGCAATGGATTACCCCATCTGTCCCTTGTCGATCTACATTCATTGGTCCAGTGTCTTCCCTTACCACACCTTCTGCATACTCCAGAAGGAAGGGGCATTCTATTACCATTGTTCCTTGAAGAAACATTGTTCCTAGAAATGACTCGTTTACAGTCCCTCTTCAAATGTCCTTGCTGTCCACATCCAAAACATCTAACATTCCTCAAACCTCTTGAAATTACTTCTCCTACCCACTTATCATCATTGTCCTGAGCCTCCACATTAACTGTGTCTCTAATCCAATCTTCCAAGGGTGCAGATCTTGCCTTTAACGGCCTGATTATACTCTTGCATGCTGCATTTGCGTTCTCAAAGGCCAAAGATTCAATTATTATCTGACTAGCTTCTGAATCGGGGACCGTTCTCTTTACTGCTGAAGTCAGTCTTTGTAAAAAATCTGTGAAAGATTCCTTCGGGCCTTGTGTAACTTTTGTAAATGACTCAGCTTTTTTTCCTGGTTCCTGAACTCTGTCCCATGCATTCAAGGCCGCCATATGACATAAAACCAAGGTATGCATATCATATTGACATTGGGTTTACACGGAAGCATATTGGCCTTCTCCAATAAGCTGATCCTGGCAGACTTGTATTCCTTTATCCTTCCATTGTTTTTCTATGTTTCTAGCTTCGTCCTTATAATAAATGTGCCACTGGAATTTCTGGCTTGGCTCCAAAACAGCCTGTGCCAGATCCCGCCAGTCCTGTGGTGTGATCTTATTATATGTTGACCAAGAGTTTAACATTTGTTTTATATATGAGGAATGCATGCCATAAGATACTATTGCCTCCTTAAACTTTTTTAAATCCATCATGTCAATTGGAACCCAAATATTCTGTGTAGTCATTTGATCAGGCATCTGTTGTGTGGTTACCGGACAAATCAAGGGTGACTGTGTAAAAACAGGCTTCCTTTCTGTAACCACACAATCCGATCTTGGAACAATTCCACAGTTATTTTCTAACACCGTTATCCTGGCACTTAAATCGATTATCCTTTTAAATTGTAAAATGAGTAAAAACACAGTCACGAGTTGAATAATAATAATAATACCACTAATATTAATCATCCCATTCAGTTGTTCCATTATCACATTGCCTAAATTTTCAAACAAAGCCCAATTTCCTTCTAATGCACACAGAAAACCCATTTTTATATATATATATGTAAACAAGAACCGTAAATTTTTGTATTCGTGTGGAGGGAGGGAGGGAGGGATTTTTAAAACAGCCACCCGCTGTCCAAGGTGTGGAGGGAGAAAGAGAGAGAACTGTTAACTGTTAACTGTTAACCGCTTGGGCCTACCTTCAGTCCGGCCTGGGCCGGAGCTAGGGAGCCAGCTGCCCAGGCAGGAAACCGGACCCGCAGTTAATGGATTCCTGTCACGTTGGGCGCAGATGTTGTTGTAACTTAGTAGCAAAAAAGAAACACACTATCCAAGTAAAGAGAAAAGCCGAAGAGGTCAGAGCTAAGAGCCTTAACCACTTTCAGTTAGCTAGTCTCTCCCTGAAGCAACGACTCTCCGCTCAAAAGGGGGGTTGCCCTTTTATAGAATTCTGTTCTGCCTTCTCATTGGTTGTAAGCCCAACTGCCTAACTGCCTCATCACTACTTGTTCACCAGACTCTGGCTATGGCTTGTTAATAGCTCTGACCCCTAGGCAACTTTATTTATTAAAATATAACATTTTAATACAAAAGAAAATATCACCACATTCCTCTGATTTCTTTATTGGACTGTTTGCCATGTGTATATAAATGGGGAGCGGGTACTGGTTTTTTGTGAGTTGAAAGTGTTTAAATGTTTTAGTAGTTCCCCAGTGAAATTTTTAGGATCACTTATGTGTACAATCATATTGTGTACAAAGATATGTTGATGTCTTCCTTTACAAATTGTATTTCCATGGTCTCTTTCAGTTTTCTTATTGTTCTAGCTAAGACTTCAAATACTACATTGAAGAAGTGTACAGAGAGTAGAAACCAAGCCTTATTCCTGACTTTAGTGGAGTTGCTTTGAGTTTCTCTCCATTTAATTTCATGTTGGCTATGGGCTTGTCTTTATTATGTTTATGTATATCCCACATATCTTTAATCTCACCAGAACTTTTATCATGATGAGGTATTGAATTTTTACAGAGGCCTTTTCATCATTTATGAGACAATCATATGGTTTCCTTTTAGTTTATTTATATAATAGATACATTGACTGATTTTTGTGTATTGATCTATCCCTGAATTTTTGGGATGAAATCTACTTGATCATGGTAGGGGATGTCTTTCTGTATGCTGTGAATGTGTTGCTCTGATTGGTTGATAATAAAATATCGATTGGCCAATAGCCAGGCAGGAAATATAGTATAGGCAGGATAAGCAGGGAGAAGAATTCTGGGAAGTGGAAGGCTGAGTCAGGAGATGTTGCCAGCCGCCATGGCCACGAGAAGTAAGATATAAAGTACCGGTAAGCCACAAGCCATGTGGCAATTTATAGATTATTAGAAATTGGTTAATTTAAGATAAAAGAACTAGATAGCAAGAAACCTGCCACAACCATACAGTTTATAAGTAATATAAGTCTGTGTGTGTTTACTTGGGGGACACAAGTGGGAGAGATCTTTCCAGAATGCTGGCAGGCAGGGACACAAAAAACTTTCAGTTACAATGTTCTATTTGATGTGTTCTGAGATTTGGTTTGCAATTATTTTATTGAGTATTTTTACATATATTTTCACAAGGGAAACTATCTATAATTCTCTTTCTTTTGGGGGCCTTTCTATGGTGTGTGATGAGGGTAACTGTGGCTTCATAAAATGAATTGTGTAATTTATCTTTTGTTTTTATGTTGTAGAATAAATTTAGGAGTATTAATGTTAACTCTTCTTTGAAAGTCTGGTAGAATTTTATACTCAAACCAACTCATCTTAGGCTTTTTTGGTTTAGAAACATGTAATGAGTGTTTTTAAAATTGGGGGTAATGGGTTCCTTTAACTTGCTTAAATGAACTTGATTTAACTTGGTAAGTGCTATTTATCAAAAAAACATATCCATTTCTTTTAGGTTTTCCAATTTGGTGAATGTAAGTTTTTAAAGTATGCCCTACAGATCCTCTGTATTCACTTGGCATCAATTGTTCTGTCCCCCATTTTGTTACTGATTTTGTTAATTTGGATATTCTCTCTCTGCATTTTAGTTTATTTTCATAAGGTTTTTGTCTATCTTGTTTATTTTCTCAAAGAACTGACTCTTTGTTTCATTGATTCTTTGTATTGTTCTTTTTTGAGTCTATAAAATCTATAAAATCTTTTATTGAGTCTAGGCCTGAGTTTGATATTTTTTGCCATTTACTTTTGTGCGATTACTTTTTCTTTTGTTTTAGAGGTTTCAGTGTGCTGTTAAGTTGCTATTATGAGATCTCTCCAGTTTTTTTTATTTTGTTTTTTATGCAATTACTTAATGATATGAACTTTCCTCTTAGAACCACTTTCATTGTGTCCCATATGTTTGGATGTGTTGTATATTCACTTTCCTTTACTTCCAGATAGTCTTTAATTTCTTTATTTCTATCTTGACCTCTTTTCATTCAGTAGAGTGTTATTCAGTTTCCATGAGTTTGTAAGCTTTCTTTTGATTCTACTGTTCATAGAATGCAGGGAGTTATTTCAGTTTTCCTGTATCTGTTGAGACTTGCTTTGTGAATGTGATAAATTTTGGAGAAAGTTCTATGAGGGGCTAAGGAAGTATATTCTTTTGTATGTGGGTAAAATTTTCTTTAAATACTTGCTAGGTTTATTTAGTTTAAAACATGTGTCAGCTCCAGCATTTTTCTCTTTAGATTTTGTTTGGATGTTCTGTTCATTGGTAAGAGTGGCATATTAGAGTCTACCACTTATAAGTATATGAGAATCAAAATGTGATTTACACTGTAGTAGCATTTCTTTAGCCAACGTGTGTGCATTTGTGTTTGGGGAATAGATTTTAAAAATTGCAATGTCTTCTTGGTGAACTTTTTAAAGTGATGGGTATGTGGTGTACTTCCCTGTATCTTTTGATTAGTTTTGTTTAGAAGTCTGTTTTTTTCAGATATTAAAATGGCTACAGCAGCTTGTGTCTTAGAGATGTTTGCTTAGAATATCTTTCCCACTGGGTGTTGGTGGCGCACGCCTTTAATCCCAGCACTCGGGAGGCAGAGCCAGGTGGATCTCTGTGAGTTCGGGGCCAGCCTGGGCTACCAAGTGAGCTCCAGGAAAGGAGCAAAGCTACACAGAGAAAACCTGTCTCGAAAAAACCAAAAAAAAAAAAAAAAAGAATATCTTTCCCTAATACTTTATCCTGAGGTGATTTCTATCCATGATGTTAGGATGGTTATTTTGGATGCATCAGAAGGTATTTTTTGACATCTGTTCTGTTACTTTTGTTGTTGGAGAATTGAAACCAATATTGAAAATTATCAACAACCAATGATTATTGATTCCTGTTATTTGTTGTTGGTTATGGTACTTAAGGTGCATGTAAATGTGTGTGTATGTACTTGTTGTTTTGATTTTGGTGTGATGTGATTATTTATTTCATGCGTTTTCCTGGGTGTAGTTAACCTTTTTGGTTTCCTTCTCGTACTTATTGTAGGGCTTGATTCATAGATAGATATTGTTAAAATTTGGCTTCATGGTGAAATATCATTTTTCTCCTCCTTGCTGACTGAAAGTTTTGATGGATATTGTAGCCTTGGCTGGCATTAGTGGCTTCTTAGAGTCTGCAGGACATCTTTCTGGACTCTTTTGGATTTTAGGGTCTCCATACACAAGTTAGATATAATTGGAATATTTCTGGATTTGTATATTACTTGCTCACTTTCTCTTGAAACTTTTAATATTCTTTCATTGTTCTGTATGTTTAATATTTTGATTATTATGTGGTAATGAAACTTTCTTTTCTGTTCCAATCTATTTGTTGTTCTGTGAGCTTCTTTTAGCTTTATAGGCATCTCCTTCTTTAGAGTTTGAAATTTTTCTCCTATGATTTAGTTGAAAGTATATTCTCTACCTTTGACCTTTATTTCTTTTTCTTCTGTTATTCCTACTATTGATAGATTTTCTTTTCTTTACATAGTGTCCCAAATTTTCTGAATGCTTTGTATTGCGAGATTTTTAATTTAACATTTTCTTTGACTCATATATCCTTTTTGTTTTTTTATCATATCTTCAATGCCTGAAATTCTCTCTTCTCTCTCTTGAACTCTTTTGGCAAAGCTTGTCTCTGTAGTTCCTATTTGAAGTATTTTTTTCTTTGCAGAATTCCCTCATTTTTTATTGATTCTAATTCCTTTTTCATGTCTTGAATAGTTTTTTTTTTTTCATTTCCAATTACTGTTTGTGATTTTCTGGATTTCTTTAAGGGACTTATTTCCTTTTAAGGGACCTCTTCATAAAGGCAGTTTTAAGGCCCTTTTTCTCATACTTCAGCTATGTTGGAATATTGAGGGCATGTATAGATGAAATTCTAAACAGTCTTAGTAAATAAGAAACACAGAGCCAAATACAGAGGTAATAGCCAAAGAGATCAGAGAGCCACAATTACCTTATCTTACCACCTCAACACCATCGCTTCCCCAGTGAGAGATATTTTCCTGCCTGACTTGTGTTTTTATTGCCTTTCTGTTCTGTCTTCTCATTGGCTCTAAGCCCAGCCACATGACTTCCTTGTCACTGTGTGTCTAAACAGACCTCCAGGTCTCTATGGTTGGTACTGGGATTAAAGGCTCATGACACTACCCTTGGCTGTGTCCTTGGCCACACAGAGACTTTGCCTGGCATATGATCGGATTAAGGGCATGTGCTACCACCGCCTGACTTTTGCTTAATGGCTATTTGACCTCTGTTCTCCAGGCAACTTTATTTATTAACATACAAATAAAATACCACATTTCATCACAAATAAAATATCACTATAGGTATGTTTTGTTAGGATAGCTGGCTTAAGTAGAGATATATCACCCTGACTCTTACTGATTGTGTTTTTATGATAACATCTTGACTTCTGGTATTTGCTTAATTACTAGTCTAGGTACTGATTTCTAGATTTGTCATTGTTGGGTGGGTGTTTTTTTTTCCTTGGTTTCAGTTTCCTCTTTGGATTTTTGTAGAGTATAATGCACATGTGTTGTCTCTTAGGGAACTTTCTTTGGGCCTGGTAGTTGTGGTGATTGGGAATTCCAGGTAAAATATTGATCTGGATAATGGGAGCTGACACTTAGGATTAGGGATAGGTTAGGCAGTCTTAAGGAGTTCACAGGAAGGAGATCAGAGTGATCAACCAGGATATGGTTATTTAATCTCTTTTGCAAAGGTCATCCAAGAAGGCTTGCTATTGTATTGAGTATGAGAATGAGGGTTTTTATTTAGAGGAACAGAGGGAGAAGGGAAGATCTACAAACAGCACACCTGTTATCCTGTCGCTCATGGCCTGTGGGTTAGCAAGGAGTGCCTGATGATGTTGAGGCTGGGATAAAACATCAAGTTGGGAGAGGAAGGTTATAAGTGGACAGTCTATGGGATCCAGAGGAAATGTGGTGGGTGCTGCTACAGGTGCTTTGCTGCAGATCTAAGGATGAGAGTGGGGATTTGATTTGGAAGGGAGAGGGATTGGTGAAGTGTTCAGTTGGCTTACCTTTTCTACAGTCTGTTTTTCATGTGGGTTCCCAGTGAATGCCTGCCGTTGTTGGGATGAGATGGGGGAAGGAAGTTTGTAGGAAAAGATCTGTGCAACTCATTTGAGATGAGGTCAGTGAGGAAAAGGAGAGTGCCTGAGGCTTTCTGCTACAGAGATGGGGATGAGACTGGGGGAACTGGATGTGGAGTAGGAGAAGGAGAGGTATGAATCTCCTGACATCATCTTTATACTTAATTGTTAAATTGTGCCTTATTTCGTCTTATTCGTTCAGTCATGTTTTTACATTTTCCTCCTTGTGTTGTGTATGCTCGTGCTATTTCATTTCCGTTGTGGGGTTGTGATTTTTATCCTTTTACTGTGGGTTGTGTTATGTTTACTAATGTCTGTCTGGACGGGCTGTATCATGGTATATATGTGATGCTCTGCAGAGACTGGTCCCTCACCGCTGTGCTACAGTTTTGAATGAGTTAGTTTATAAATTAAAAAAGCACGAGTAGAATAAAACAATAAGAAATATAACAGAGTTATAGAACACTGTATTCTTGCTCAACATGGGACAATGTTTCTTTCACACATGTCTGGATCTGCAGGAACACAAAACCATGAGATACTATGAAGATTTTTAGTTCTCTGAAGAAGTCTCAAAGGTATTGTTTGAAATTTCAAGTCTCATAGTATTTAAGTGTCCAGAAACCATGGAAAAAAATCAGTATAGCAATTACTTTGTCTTTGAGGATATCAAGTATTTCTATCAGATGACACATGTTGTTTAATTATTTTGTTAAATATAATGTTATGACATGTAACTTGTAATGATTTACAATAAATTTGTCTCTTTTTAAGGTATCATGTTGCTGTAAATTATATCAGAGTCTAAGATATACTAAAAATGTCTATTTGCTATTGACTATTTATAAAGAATAAAGGAAAAAGAAAATGGTGATGTCCATGAGATCAGAAATGTTACCAAGTGAGATTGGAGAGATGGCTTAATAGTTAAAAGCACAGTAGTTCAGTTTCCGGAACATATATTGTAGTTTAAAATTATCTTTAACTCTCTTATGGGGTACTCACACTTTCTTCTAACTTCTGTAGATAACAAGCACTCAAGTAATACATAGATATACATGCATGAAGAACATTAATACATATAAAATAATAAAATTTTAAAAACACTGTTAACAAATGGACGTGAGTTCTCTTGCTTGTAATAAAACTGAAGAAACCTGATCAGATAAGTTTCCGTTTAAAAACGCTTTATGTAACTAATGCTGATTTCTCTTTTTTCTTTTTGAGATTATGTTTTAATTATGATATTTCTCTCTTTTCTTTCCTCCCTTGAACCCTTCCTATAGGACCCTCCCCACTCTCTTTTACATTCATGACATCTTTTTGCACTAATTATTACTGCATATACATATACATTCCTAAATATAACTGTAAAATTGCTTTAATGTTATTTGTATTTATGTTTTCATGACTGACTGTTTGACATTGGAAAATAAGTTGGTCTGCTCTTCTCTGGGGAAGGCCACCTCTCCTGTTCCCAGGTTTATTCAGTCAACTGTAGTTCTTTGTATAGGGTTGAGGCCTCCTGAGATTTTCTCCACGCAGTTTGGCATGTTTGTTGTTATCCTTGTTCAGGTAATGTTTTGATAGCTGTGGTGCTGGGACATTATGGGTATAGTTCTTCTGTTGCTAGGAGACACAGTCACAATCTCACAGTGAAGTCCACGATCTTTTGGCTCTTACACAGAACTGATGCTTCCACAGTGTTCCCCATACCTTAGGTGTGAGAATGTTCTTTTAGACTTATCAATTTGGATTGGGCTTTAAAACTCTACATTTTGATGGTTGTGGTTTTCTGTACTGGTTTCCATCTGGTGCAGAGGGAAGTTAACTTGATGAATGGTGATGGCTACACTCATCTATAGCTATAAGGACAAATGTTTATAGAGTGTTGCTAGGGATAATGCTGATTTATTAATCTAGTGGTTAATTACTTCTCCTCCAAATAATCATGCCTTTGCTAACACTGAGTAGACAACTAGGTTTCCAGTCACAGACATGGACACTCTACCTCTTTTGAGTATATCTTAAGTTCAATTAGAGAGCTATTAGTTACCACCAAGGTATGTGTGCTACTACTATCCCCTACTATCCCCTTAGGGTATCATTCATAGACATCACTGATGTTGGGACTGTTCATTGCCTTCCAATGGAAACTTGTGTGGTGCTTCTGGTACCATAGAGTGAGCATTCTGGTCTTCTTCCATGCTGGTTCCATTTGGAGATTCCTCCTGGACTCTGATACCAATCACTTATCTGGATAGCCCCCTGTCAATTCAGATCAGAAATTTTTGTAGGGAGCAGAAGAAACCCAGGCAAAATGCACCAAAAAATTAAATCATAGAATGTCTCTCTAACCCAAAGAAAGATGTGCCCATCACTTTATAGGAAGCATACAGAGCATCAAATAAACAGGACTAGAAAAGAAATTTTCCTCAACATATTAATCAAAGTACTAAGTGTACAGGACAAAGAAGGTATATTAAAAACCACAAGTGAAATAAAACAAGCAAAATAGAACAACAAGCCCATTAGAATAACAACTAACTTCTTAATGGAGATACTAAAAACAGAAGGGTTCAGGAAGATGTTCTTAAAAACTCTGAAAAACTGAAGGTGTATGTTCAGACTACTATACCACCCAAAATATTCAATTACAATGGACAAAAAGGAAAAACTTTCTACAATAAATCAACTTAAGCAATTTTTATCTGCCAATCAACCTCTATAGAATACACCTCTATAGAATATAGAAGGAAAAGTTTAGCTTGAAGATGTTAACTGTACCCAAGAAAACACAAACAAAAATCTCAAAACAGTAAATCAAAAGAGAGAGAGAAACCAATACCACAACAACAAATAACAAGAATGACACACTTCTCATTGATAACTGTCACTGGAAATCAACTCAATTACCCAATAAAAAGGCACAGAATAACAGATTATATTAGAAAATATGTTCCATAAAATGGAAACTATGCCTGACACTGTTCTGGTAGACCAAAACCTGAGAGTGGATCAGTTATGGGCCTAGGGGAAATCTAGATACTATTTGCTGCCAAGGAATATAGCAATAAATTGATTCCTAGTGACAACCACTATACCTCTAGATCAGAGCCTCATTCAGCTATTATCTGACAAGCTTCCTCTTGTAGTATATAGGAACTAACTCAAAGACCTACAACTGGACAATGTACAGAGTGTAATACATTGGAACATTCAGTGTTAAATGGTATGTGAATCATCAAACCCTCCCCTCAGAGCTCATATACATATACACTTTATATGTATTTTAAGTAATCCTATAAAATGTTTCCCTATTGCTTTTCCAAACATCCTTTGTGTTATATATCTCATTGTCTTTCCCTTTCCCCTTTGTAAACCTGTCTCCCCCTTCTCCAGTTAAAAGTCCCTCTTCCCATTTTCCCCATTATCCCTTCATACCATCTATCTGCTATCATCCCCATCTCTAAAAAACCATATCACCATGGTCCCTTTTTACTATCCTAGCTTCTTATGTTATTTCAGATTATATGCTCACAGATTTAGATCTGTGATTCACAAATGAAATATAACATAAGCCAATTTTCTTTGGAGGTGTAGGTTACTTCACTCAGTATAATACATTCAATTCCATCATTTTTAGCATTAAAAATATTATTTCATTTTTCTTTACACTGAATATTCTATGTTGCAAATGTAATATATCTTCTTTACACATTCATCAGCTGAAAGGCATTTAGGTTGTTACCATTTTCTCTCCAATATGAATAAACAAGCAATAGCGATGGCTATAGAATTATGTGTGAGATACAATATCATTTGGGGGGGTATATACCCAGGAGTTTCATTGCTGGATCTTACAATAGACCTATTTTAATTCACAGTGATTAGCATAATGGTTGAACCATTATGGTGGAAGCAGAGCAACCACCAGTTCACCACTCTAAAGCCTGAGAACACAACACTGATTAGCTTAGCAAGATATCCCCAAAGGTGTAATAATAGACTGCTTATCTTATAGATAATCATAAGCTGCATAATTGGATTCAAATCTAGCTTGATGGAAGGGAATTCATGCCTTATTACTAATTCATTACTCATGACTGGAGTCGTTAGAAGTGCTAAGTGTCTACTACAGCAATTTTCCTAAACTAAGTAGTTTCTAACTATATTTTAAATACTTCTTATACCCCAAAATAAATGTGTCTTTCACTCCACATCAAAAAAAGGAAGAAAGAAAAAAAGAAAGAAAGAAAAGAGAAAATGCACCCTTGAACTCTCAAGAGCATGGTTCCCTCAACATGGTCAACATAAAATGACAAAACTGGTTGCCATGTCAACTGTCTCAGTAAGGGTTTCTTTTGTTTCAATAAAACACCATAACCAAAAAGTAAGTTGGGGAAGAAGTGTTTATTTTCCTTATATTTCCACACTGTCATCCATCATCGAAGGAAGTCAGGACAGGAAATCAAACAGGATAGGAACTAGGAGGCAGGAGGTGATGCAGAGGCCATGAAGGGTTCTGCTTACTAGCTTGCTCCCCAAGGCTTGCTGAGCTTGCTTTGTTTAAAAACCAGGACCACCAGCTTGGAAATGAAACCACCCAGAATGGACTGAGCCCTTCTCCATCAATCAGTAATTAAGAAAATGCCTTACAGCCAGATCTTATGAGGGCATTTTCTCAATTGAGATTTCATCCTTTCAGATAAGTTTAGTTTGTGTGTCAAATTGAGATAAGACTAGCCAGCACATCAACATATCAACACATTTTGGAAAAATTCCATATGGTCCCACCATGGATGAAGAGCTAATGGCTTCTGAGAGAGAGAATAAATTTCTTCCATGGGTGAGCTCACATATTAGTTTGCCCAATCCTAAATGTTTAGACCTGTACACATGTATTATGAGTAAGGCTATTTAAATGCATTAGTTTTTACAGGCAAAAGAGAGAATGCATTTCAGAAGAAGCAGTTTCAAGAAACTAATGTATGATAGGGGTGGGAGTAACTTAGATACAGTGCTTATTTATGAAGTTGTCAAAAAATATGAAATTTTTAAAATAAATAAATTTAGATGGATGTTGTAGTACACGTTTTTTAATCTCACCATTGAGGAGTCACTGGCAGGTAAATGGATGTCTTAATTTAAGACCAACCTGGTATACATGGTGGGTTCCTGGACATCCATGGCTGCACAGGGAAACCTTGTTTTAAAAAAAAAAACAAACAAAAATTATATAAAAAATAAACATACTGCTTAACCTGTCATATACTTATGATCCTAAAACCCTTGCCACACTCATCACACCAGGGCCCGAAACCCTGTTATCCTCTGTCCTCATCCTGTGGTCCCTTGCTGGACCACACAGTCTCAGTATCTTGAATATCTTCTGTTATAATATTCTTGCATCACTTGAGCTGTGCATTTTACCCTTCCATAACTATTATGTCACTTCTTGAACATGTCTTCTATTCAGAATGACATAGCTCCTATCTTTATGATACTTTCTAATCAGTTATTATCTTCTATCTTATTTACATATGCATATTAAAATTAAGTATGAATATGCTAATGCATTATTGTCCAATTTATGTCTTGTCTTATTAATGTTGCTCAATATTTTCAAAAATAAATAATGTGTGTAAATTTAAATACCTTGACATACTTTGTGGCTAAATTCTTATGGTTCAATATTGGTACACTATAATCACTTCTAAATATGTCCTAGTTTGTGATTTGCCCCAAACACTTATCTGTTGATGTGTGAGTTGTGATCCATTAAAAAGTTCCATGATTTTTTTCAATTTCATACTTTCAGAGGTTAAAGTGCATTCAAGATCTGTGTTTTCTCTTAAGCAGCTATGTAATAATTAAGGAAATTTTTGTACATTGCTTGAATCAATGCTTACAATGTTCCACTGGAAATGAGAATCACTCCTGGAAGATCTGAGTTCCTCATACTTTACCTGACTTCTCCTTTAACTTTCATGTGAAATAGTAAAGCCATTCTCTCATCTTTAAGTTGAAATGTGACTGTGATAATCAATTATTTTCTTACACAACTGGAAATATTGGCACATAGTACACATACATAAAAATATCACCAGATATGGTCAATTTTGATCATTTGATTTTGGTTAATAAGTTTATATCCATATCTCTCCATTTTCTTTAGAGTGTTTCAAATTAACTGGCCAAGATCAAATTGTAAACATGGGAGGATTTTCCATATGAAAGTTTTGAAATAACTGTCTCATATGAAGTGAAAAATAACGAATGTTGAAGTATTCGTGTGCTCTAGATCTGCTTATTTGAATAACATTGTAGGACAAATGAATAGTCATGATTTAGTTAGGAGCTGAAATGAGTGTTGCTACCAGAAAGGAAGAAAGAAATCAAGGAAGTTTCCATTTTTCAGAAAATGACAGAATTCTTATACAGTAGCAACAGAATAATTCTTTGTGACAAAAGGTTTAAAAAAGTGTTCCTCAGCACATGAGACAGTAAAAATGGCCATCCTACCCAAAGCAATCTAGAGGTTCAATGCAATCTACATCAAAATACCAGAATAAATCTACTAAATTTGAAAGGACAAGCTTAAACTTCATATGGAAACACAAAAATCCAGGAGAGATAAAACATTCCTGAATAATAAAAGAAGCTGGAGGTACCATGCCCAATCTTAAATTGTACTATGGAGCCACAGTAATAAAAGAAGCATGCCACTTAAATAAAAATCAGATATGTTAATAAATAGAAATGAACTAGAGACACAGAGAAAAGTCTACATGTATACACAGCCACCTGGTTGATGAGAAAGAAGCCAAAAATACACACTGGAAAACAGACAGCATCTTTAACCATTGGTGCTGGCCAAATTTGATTACTACATAGAAGAATACAAATAGATCTACATTTATGACCTTTCAAAAAAACTCAACTCCAATGTGCCAAGTAACTCAACATGTAGATGTATCCAACCGCCTTATTAAATAAGAAACACAGAGCCAATGTAAAGATAAAAGCCCAAAAGGTCAGAGCTAGGAGCCTTACCGCCAGCCGCCAACTTCTTCCGCCCAGAGACCTCTCCGAAAAGGAATTACTTTCTGTGCGTTTGACTTATAAAGAGTCCTTGTTCTTCCTTCTCATTGGTTGTAAACCCAACTACGTGACTGCTTCATCATTGCCTCTCTGTACAGACCTGCAAGTCTTCTATGGTTGGTATTGAGATTAAGGGCGTGTGTCTCCAATGTTGGCTGTATCCTTGAACACACAGAGATCTACCTAGTTCTGCTTACCAAGTGCTGGGATTAAAGGCGTGGACCACCACCACCCTGGCTTTCGCTATGGCTTGCTAATAGCTCTGACCCCTAGGCAACTTTATTTATTAACATACAAATAAAATCACATTTCAGTACAAATAGAATACCACTATATCAACATAAGCCCAGATACACTGAATCTTATAGAACAGTATCTGTGCAATAGTCTTGAACTCGTTGGCACAGGGAAAGACTTTCTGAACAAGATACTGACAGGAATGTCACTAAGAACAAGTAGTGGAACCTCCTAAAACTGAAAACAAACTATATGGTAGAGGATATCATTATTTGGACAAAGCAGGAAACGACAGAATGGGAAATGATCTTTACCAATTACTTAGATAAAAATGGTTAATTTCTAAAATATATAAATAACAATAACAACAAAAACCGGACATAAAGAAAACAAGTAGCTCAATTAAATAATGGAATATAGAACTAAATAGATAGATCTCAAAAGATGTAACACAAATGATTGAGAAACAAAAAAAGTGTTCAATGTCCTTAGTTTTCAGGAAGTGTAAATCAAAACTACTGTGATATTTTGTCAAGTATCAGTCAGAATGGCCAAGATTAATAAAACAAATGACAGCTAATGTGACAAGGATATGGGGAAAAGGTAATACTTATTCTAAGCTTGTGAGAGTGCAAACTTGTATAGCTACTATGGAGATTAGTGTTGCAGTTTCTCAGGAAGTAAGAAATAGATCTACCTCAAGATCCAGCTATTCTACTCTTGGGCAAGTGCCACCAAACTATAAAACTTACTTGCTCATCTATATTAATTGCTGTTCTGTTCATAACAGGTAGAATTTGGTAATAGCCTGGATGTCTATCAACAGATGAATGGGGCAATGAGGTTGTGGTACATTTACACAGGGGAATACTATTCAGCTATTAAAAAGGAAATCATGATGTTTGTTGATAAATTTATGGAGCTAGTAAGAAATTTATCCTCAGTAAGTTAACCCAGACCCCAAAAGACAATTATTTTATGTATTCACTTATTTGTAGATGGTAGCTTTTAACCATTGGTATATATATCCAACAAGGTTAGGTATAGGTATAGAGCAAGAGACTAGCAAAAAAGAGAATATCTCTCAAGTAATGGGAGGTAGAATATATAGTTATAGAAAGATTGGAAGAGGAAATAAGAGCATGAGTAATAAATGAGGAAGGAGAGAAAGAGAGTGTAAGAGAAGGAATATGAGGAGAGATAACTAACTCTGAGACATTTGTAAAGTCATACAGAAACCTATGAGCTTCTTAAATTTAAGGTTCTTTAAATACATGCATGTCTGAAAGAAGTATAAATGGAGTCAGAAGATAATTGCAGAAGATAATTCTCCAAGTAGGCATCATTTATCTACAAGTTAAATATCCAGTGTCAGGTTTGGTTTACAGAGTTATTGGCTATAGGGGTCCAATGGATATCCCTAACAACTTGGGCAATGAGTTCCTCTCCACTAACTGAAGGTAAGACCCTATTTCTAAAGAGGATGCTTATATATCTTATTGAATATAGTGGAGCAAAATTGAGCTGTTGCTTAATTAGAGCCTTCATCCATTCTGACTAGTATTCCTTGACCTAGAAGGTAATTTGCACATTACTAGAGGAAAAAACTACCCATCACTCCACCTACATACTTTTCAGTCTATGAAAGTGACCTGCCTGCATGATAAAGTGGTACAAATTTTGCGGGTGTAACTATGCACTCTCTGATTGGATTTAAGGCCCACTCCAGAAGATGAAACCCATGCCCAGCACTGCTTTGGTTGTCAAGAAACTCAGACTAGTTGTCCCTTGGGCCTAAGGGAAACCAAATACTGTTGTTCTGCTGAAGGAACATAGCAATAAAATGACTCCTAATGATATTCTACTATACCTATAGATCAATGCCTCCGTCAGCCATTATCAGAGAAGATTTCTCTTGTAACAGATGGGAACTAATACAGAGACCCACCACTAGACAAGGTACAGAGAATGAGAAAGTTTAAGTCCTGAATGGATTCCTTCATCAAACTTCTCTTCTCAAGGATCAGGGAGCTATGTGGAAAGGGAACTGGAAAGATTTTAACAGTAAGAACAGATAGATGACTTCAAGGAAAGAGTGACTTCCAGACATAAGGGGACTAATGAACATATGCCTTCACAGAAACTTTGTAAAGGTCTTGTACAGATTTATCCTAATGGTGTCCAAGAGCTGAGAGCAGGAAGTGGACCTTAGCTCCCATTCCTAATAACGTATCTCCAATTTACAACTACTTGCAAAAAAAATCATTTTCTGTAATGACGTCTCAATAGACATATAAATCACACTTTGGGGTTAGCCCAATGCCCAATAGTAATGGTCAACGTAAAACAAACTCAGTGTCACTTCTGTAGATTTTACTTGCTTTCTTTCTTTAATCTCATGGGCTTTAAAAATCTTACTGATACTTTGTGCATTATGTTTTCATAGTCTGTGTGTTTATGTTTTGTTTGTGTGTGTTTGTATATCTATGTCGCTGTGTGCATGTTTCTTTTTTATTCTCTTTTTCTGGCATTATTTCTAAAGAGAAAGAGAAAGAAAGTATGGAGGTGTGGAATTGAACAGCTGGGGAGGTGGGAAAGATCTGGGAAGAAAAATGTAACCAGAATATACTCTATGATAAAAAAATTATTTTCAATAATAATAATATGGCTCAATTGTGCAGAATACTGATCTCCACTCAAAGGTTTGTGAACCCCTGGCAAACAAAAATCAATTCCATATCAAATATATATATAATCTGAGGGATAAAATCTGAGGGGTTTCTGGCAGCCTGGTTTTGGGTTGCTTTGTGAAACTTCACTGAAGACTTGGTTCTGACATACAACAGGAAAATTTTACACTACATATATTATCATATGACATGAAGCCAATGCACACTGACTGAAAATTTTATCTCATATTCCAGGTACTGTATGTTGTGAACTGTAGTGCTTTTACTGCACATACAAAGTTATCTTTGATAAGTTTTTTTTACACCCTCATAAACCTCTGTGCTGACATAGCAATCCAAATCAGACCAAATTAGAAAAAAAACCCGATTTAATGGGTAAAGTGTTCCTGGGTGATTCTCTGGCCCCACAGAGAGGAAACGGGGATGAGAGATTGGAAAATCATGTTTCTGTTTTCTGAGATGAAGCTTATATATCCTATGGGAGTGGTCTTGAGCCTCTCTGGGAGAGGAGCTGTGTTTAATGGGCTTTGAAGGAGTGGGTTTGAGGAAAGAGATGGGGGAGGAGAGTTGAGGTAGATCTTCTACCAGAACATTCAGACTCTTTGACTCTATGGATGCCAGGGTGCCAGGGATTGAGGTGGAGCTCCAACTCAAACAATCTGCTCCTAAAAAAACACAAAGCTTTAATTTTAGGAAACAAGGTGCTTTAATATTTTATGCTACCATTCCTTAGTTTATAAATATAAAATTAATACACCTTTGAATTTTTTATGTTAGGATAGTTAATTTTAAAAATTACTATCTGAATTGCTGGATTCAATTAAAAAAAATATGGAGTGAATTTCAGCCTGGGATTAGGACAAAATCTGTAACAGTTTTGAAATGTTTATAAATATTCTTCTGTTATTTTTCTATGGTTTTCTCAGGATTGGTTGTTATGAAATATGAACAAACTCCAAAAAACTTTGAAGGTGCTCTGTATCCTGAATAACAAATATCTGGCTAAAATTTAATTGTTTGTGTGAAAATAAACACATCATGTGACTATGTCCCACACAAAAGAGTAATACTGGAAGCACCAATATTAAATGCTTAATGTATTTGTATAAACACTATAGGATTGTCTAGGGATACAGACCAGCTAATGTCCATGTATATTCTATTCCTAGATGAAGCTTGGCAATATTTATTTAACTACATGCTCTCCTTAAATATGATGAATACACACACTTGTGTATTAATCTAACAAGCCAAGTATGACTCAGAAATTATTAAAGAAAATGATCATCATTTGAAGTAGTCTTTGTTCCTGTTGACTTCTTGATTCATGATAAGATTAGGAAGAACAAATTTAGAAGTCCTCAGTCTGTTCATACAGTTTCCAAAAATGTGTCAAGCAAAAACATGAGCTTGCAATAAAAACGTTCTAATTTATAATATCTAATTTATAATTATATAATATATAATAATATAATTTATAATATCTAAATATTTATGTTAATTCATGTAGTTTGCAAACCCTCATTTTCATCTTTTTAAACATATAAAGTTGTTTGTTGGCTTGTTTGTGTGTGTGTGGTATATGTGCTCATAAATAGAGGTGATAACATAGTGAAAATCTAAGAAATCACTAAGCATGTAGTTTCAGTTTTGAATTTTATGCCAGAGACAGAAAGTGGCTTAATGTTCACTAGTCACAGAGACCAGATTTTCAGGATTGTTCTTTCTTATCCTTCTTTTGGAGTAATCATAGTTACTTGAAACTGATTATACCTGTGGTGCACAGTCCACAAACATTAAAAGGTTGAATTCCATGCAATGTAAAATGGGTCTCAATGTACCTATTCCTTTCATATTTTAAGTATTAATATTTTCTTTTTTGTTTGTTTCTGTGGCTTTACTTTACTTTTTATTTAAATAACATTTTTTTCATTTATTTTACATAAAGACCTCAGGTTCCCCTCCATCCTCTCCTGCCCATCTTCCCCACTTCCAATCTACTCCCCTCCCCTTCCACTCCTCCTCCATCTCCTTTCATAAAGGGGCAGGTCTCAAATGGGCTTGAACAAAGCATGTTACATCACGTTGAGGCAGGACCAAAGTCCTACCCTGGCATCAAGGCCAGGCAAGGTAATCCAACATGGGGAACAGATTCCAAAAGCCAGTTAAGCTCCAGGGACAGGTCCTGATCTCACTGATAGGAGCCTTATAAACAGACCAAGTCACACAACTGTCACACATATGCAGAGGTCCTAGGTAGGTCTCATGGAAGCTCCCTTAGCATTGGTCAAGAGTCCATGAGCTCCTACAACCTCAGATCAGCTGTTTCTGTGGGTTACCCCATCTTGACTCCCCTGGCTCCTACAATCCTTCCTCTATTCAGCAAGATGCCCAGAGCTCAGCCAAGTGCTTGGCTATGGATCTCTGCATCTGCTTTCATCAGTTACTGAATATAGCATCTCTGGTGACAGTTAAGACAATCACCAATCTGATTACAGTAGTTTCAACAGATGGTAAGTTCAGGTACCCTCTAAACTATTGCTAGGAGTCTTTTTTTCCTGAGACAGGGTTTCTCTGTGTTGTTTTGGTGCCTGTCCTGGATCTTGCTCTGTAGACCAGGCTGGCCTTGAACTCACAGAGATCCATCTGCCTCTGCCTCCTGAGTGCTGGGACTAAAGGTATGTGCCACCAACACCTGGCTTGCTAGGAGTCTTAACTGGGGTTATCCTTGTGGAATCCTGGGGCTTTCCATGGCACAAGGTTTCTCCCTCACCCCAAAATGGCCACCCCTATCAAGAAGTCTCTTTCTTTACTTTCTTCCTCTGTCCCATCCTCAAAATTCCTCCCACACCCAGGCCACCCAACCTGCTCCTTCAAGTTCCCATACCTCTATCCTCCCTCCTCTGTCCCTAGTTTACTCGGGGGATCTCTTCTATTTCCCCTTCCCAGAGAACTCCAAACATCCTTCTTATGATCTAGGCTCTCTGGAGCTGTGAATTGTAGGTGGGTTATTCTATACTTTATTCCTAATATCCACTTAAGAGTGAGTATATGCCATGTTTGTTTTCTGTGTCTGAGTTAACTCACTCAGAGTGATATTTTTCTTGATCCATTTATTTGCGTGAAAATTTTATGAGGTCATTTTTTTTTTTTTACAGCTGAGTGACACTCCATTCTGCGAATATACATTTTCCTTATCCTTTTTTTTTGGTTGAGGGGCATCTAGGTTGTTTCCATGTCTGGGTCTGGCTATTGAGAATAATGCTGTTATGAACATAGTTGAGCAGGTGTCCTTGTGGTATGTTTGAGCATCTTTTTGGTATAGCTGGGTCCTGAGGGGGATTGATTTCCAATTTTCTGAGAAATGACCATACTGATTTCCAAAGTAGCTCTGCAAGTTTGCTTTCTACCAGCAATGGAGTAGTGTTCTCCTTACTCCACATCTTCTCCAGCATAGGCCTTCATTATTGTTTTTAATCTTAGCCATTCTGACAGGTGTAAGATGGTATCTCAGTTGTTTTGCTTTGCATTTCCCTGATGGCTAAGGATGTTGAACAATTCCTAAAATGTCTTCTGTTTTGAGATTCTTTTGTTGAAAATTTTCTGTTTAGATTTGTACCTGATTTTTAATTGGATAATTTAGTATTATGATGTCTAGTTTCTTATGTTTTTTTTATATATTTTGAATATCTGTCCTCTGTTAGATGTGGGGTTGGTGAAGATATTTTCCCATTATGTAGGCTACCATTTTGTCTTATTTACTGTTTCCTTTGCCTTACAGAAGCTTTTCAGTTTCAGAAAGTCTCAATTATTAATTGTCAGTCTCAATGTCTGTGCTACTGGTTACCTGTGTCAATGAGTTCAAGTCTACTTCCCCCTTTCTCTTCTATCAGGTTCAGTGTAATTGGACTTATATTGAGGTCTTTGATCCACTTGGACTTGTTTTGTACAGGGCAATAGATTTGAAACTATGTGCATTCTTCTACGTGATGACATCCAGTTATGCCAGCACTGTTTAGTGAAGATTCTTTCTTTTTTTCCCATTTTGTAATTTTGGCTTCTTTGTCCAGAATCAGGTATTCAGGAATATGTGGATTTATGTCAGGGTCTTTAATTTGGTTCTTGAACCACATATCTGTGTTTATATCCAAACCAAACTGCATTACTATAGTTCTATAGTAGAACTTGAAGTCTGGGATGATGATACCTCTGGGTGTTCCTTTATTGTACAGGATTGTTTTAACTATCCTGGGTTTCTTTGGTTTTCCATATTAAGTTGAGTATTGTCTTCTGAGATCTGTGAAGAATTGTGTTGGGAATTTGGTGGAGATTACATTGAATCTGTAGTTTGTTTTTTGGTAAAACTGCAATTTTTACTATGTTAATCCTACCAATTAAGGAGAAAGGAAGATCTTCCCTTTTTTAATATATTCCTCAATTTCTTTCATTACAGACTGAAATTTCTTGTCATACAGGTTTTTCACTTGTTTGGTTAGAGTTACCACAAGATATTTTATATTATTTGTGACTACTGTAAAATGGCGATATTTCTCTGATTTTTTTCTTAGCCTGTTTATTATTTGTATATAGGAAGGCTACTGATTTTTCTGAGTTAATCTTGTATCCTGTCACATTACAGAGGGTGTTTGTCAGCTGTAGGAGTACCCTGGTACAATTATTAGGGTCACTGATGCAAAACTATCATATCATCTGTAAATAGCAAAAATTTGACTTATTTCTTTCAATTTTTATCCCTGTGATCTCCTTTTGTTGTCTTATTGCTCTAGCTAGAACAACTTGCAGTACTAGATTGAATAGATAGGGAGAAAGTGGACAGCCTTGTCTTATTCCTAATTTTAATGGAATCATGTAGAGCTTCTTTTCAGTTACTTTGATGCCAGCTGTTGGCTTGCTGTATATTTCCTTTATTATGTTTAGGTATGTTGCTTGTATACCTGATCTGTCCAAGACTTTTACCATGAAGGGATGATGGGTTTTGTCAAAGGCTCTTCAACATCTAATGAGGTGATCGTGTGTTTTTTTATTTCAATTTGTTTATATGGTGTATTAAAATAACAGATTTGTATAGCAAAGTTGACTATAAGCTCTAAACTTTAGAAATGATGTATGTACTTTCTGTCTAGTTAAGAGAATCTTTCTAATAGAGATAGTGATAATAATTAAGAGTAAGAAGTAGAAAAAGATGAAAATAAGATATGTGAGTTTGTAAAAATTCTGTCTTGTTAGATCTGTGTTAAGAAATCTTTAGGTGTTTACTAAGTTAAATATATGCTAATGGTAGCCCTATATAAGTTTGTAAAATAGATCCATAGAGTTCCTTTAAAAATATAAGCTTGCAAGAAGAATCTAAGGTAGTCCTAAAACATACAGTAATAAGCTTGTAAGAAGTAAAGATACTAGTTGTAAATGTAAGTTTAAATAAGAATTAACAAGATGGAATGAATATAAGAAGTATATAAGAAGTAATAAGAAATATATCTGCTAAAGTAGTTCCTTTACTTTTTTTTTTAACTTCTTGAACTTAATGAGAAAACCACGAAAGGGATTTTGGTTGTGGATTTGTCATATTTGGAAGGCTAGTATCAGAGTTTATCATTTGAATTTTGAGACTTAAGAAATGAAGTGCATAATGGAGATTTCATTGCAATGGGACAATTTCGAGTTTATAGTGATGACCTAGGAACTGTGTGCTGGAACTGGGTTAAGAGTGGAATTGTTTAGGTGAAGAAATTTATTGTTTCTACCTTCCTTGACTCAGGATGCAGATTTGTGTATGCATGTATGCTGGTGAATCATGTATTGTTCTGTGTTGAAAATGCAATTGCTTTGTGGAAAAAAATAAATAAATAAACTTAAAAAAATAACAGATTTTCTTTTATTGAACCATCCCTGCATCTCTGAGATGAAACCTACTTGGTTATGTTGTATGATTCTTTTTCAATGTGTTCTTGGATTGAGTTGGTGAGTATTTTATTGAGTATTTTTGCATCAATATTTATGTGGGAGATTGGTGTGTAATTCTCTTTCTTTGTTGCAGCTTTTTGTGGTTTGGGTATTAGGGTAATTATAGCCTCATAGAAAGAATTTGGTAATGTTCCTTCTGTTTCTATTGTGTGGAACAATTTGAGTATTGTTGGTACTAACTCTTCTGTGAAATTCTGTACTGAAACCATCTAACCAATGACTTTTTTTTGGTTGGGAGAGTTTTAATGACTGCTTCAATTTCATTAGTTGTCATAGATCTATTTAAATTCTTTATCTGGTCTTGAATTAATTTTGGTATGTGGTACCTAAGAAGAAAATTGTTCATTTCTCTTAGATTTCCTAATTTTGTGGAATACAGGTTTTTTTCAAGTATGACCTGATGATTTTCTCCATTTCCTCAGTGTCTGTTGTTACATCCCACTTCTCATTTCTGGTTTTATAAATGTGGATGCTCTCTCTGCTTTTGGTGAGTCTGGATAAGGGTTTGTCTGTCTTGTGATTTTCTCAAAGAACCAAGTCTTTGTTTCATTGTTTGCATTATTCTCTTTGTTTCTGTTTTGTTAATTTCAGCGCTGAGTTTCTTTACTTCTTGCCATCTATTCTATCTGGGTAGGGATCTTCTTCTTGTTCTAGATCTTACAGGTGTGTCATTAAGCCACTAGTGTGACATTTCTTCAAATTCTTTATTTCTTCCTTGACCCAGTGATAATTCTGTTGAGAGATGGTTACTTCCCATGAATTTGTAAGCTTTCTGTAGTTAGTGTTGTTGTTGAATTCTAATGTTGTCCCATGGTGATCCAATAAGATACATAGGTTATTCTAATCTTTTTGTATCTGTTGAGATTTGCTTTGTGACTGAGTATGTAGTCTCTTTTAGAGAAGGTTCCATGAGGTGCTGAGAAGAAAGTATATTCTTTTGTGTTTGGGTGAAATATTTTGTAGATACCTGTTAAGTCCATTTGAGTCATAAAATCTGTTAGTTCCCTTACTTCTCTGTTAAGTTTTTGTCTGACTGACATGTCCATTGGTGAGAGCAGGGTCTGAAAGTCTTCCTTTATTAATGTATAGAGTATGATGTGTGATTTTTTTTGGGGGAAGGTGTTTTTTTGTATTAAGAAATACTTTATTCATTTTCTATACCAACCACAGATACCCCTCTCATCCCTCCTCCTGCTCTCCCCAAGCTTCCCGTCTTGCTAACCCATCATCTCCTCCTCTAAAAAGGTAAGATATCCCATGGGGAGTTAGCAAAGCCTGGTACATTCACTTCAGTCAGGTCTAAGCCCCTTCCCTTGCATCAAGGCTGTGCAAAGTGTCCCACCATAAGTAATGAGCTCCAAAAAGCCAATTCATTCTCCAGAGGTAGATCCTATTCCCACTTCCAGGGGCCCCTTCAGCAGACCAAACTGTACAACTGTTTCATTTATGCAGAGGGCCTAGACCAGTCCCATGGAGGCTCCACCATTGTTGGTCTAAAGTTCATGAGTTCCTACTAGATTGGTTCAGTTGTATCTGTAAGTTTCCCTGTCCATGATCTTGATGCCCCTTGCTCATATAATCCCTCTTCCCTCTTCAACTGGACTTCTGGAGATCAGCCTGGTGCTTGGGTGCAAATCTTTGCATCTGTTTCCATAAGTTACTGGATGAAGGCTCTATGATGAAAGGGTATTCACCAATCTGATTATTGGAGTAGGCCAGCTTAGTTGCTAGTAGTCTAAGCTGGGATCATCCTTGTGAATTTCTGGGAACTTCCCGAGCACCATGGTTCTTCCTATCCCCATCATGTCTCCCTATATTAAGATATCTCTTTCATTGCTCTCCCACTCTGTCCCTGTTTCAGCTCAACCATCCCATCCCCTTATGTTCTGATCTCCCATGACCTACTCTCTATTGCCCCCCTCACTCCCAGTTTACTCATGGAGATCTCATCTATTTCCCCTTCCCAGGGTGATTCATATTTCCCTCATAGGGTCCTCCTTGTTACCTAGCTTCTTTGGAGCTGTGTTTTTAGTGCTGTTATCCTTTGCTTTACATCTAGTAGCCTCTTATGAGTGAGTACATACCATGTTTGTCTTTATGAATCTGGGTTACATTACTCAGGATGATGTTTTCTAGTTCAATCCATTTGCCTGCAAATTTCTTGATGCCATTGTTTTTTTATTACTGAGTAGTACTCCATTGTGTATATGTACCACATTTTCTTTATCCACTATTCAGTTAAGGGGATCTAGGTTGTTTCCAGACTCTGGCTATTATGAATAATGCTGCTATGAACATAGTTCAGCATGTGTCCTTGTGGTATGATTGAGATATATGTCCAAGAGTGGTATCACTGGGTCTTGAGGAAGATTGATTTCCAATTTTCTGACAAACTGCCATATTGATTTCCAAAATAGCTGTACAAGTTTGCACTCCCACCAAAAGTGGAGGAGTGTTCCCCTTGTTCCACATCTGCTCCAATATAAGCTGTCTTCAGTGTTTTTGATCTTAGCTATTCTGACAGGTATAAGATGGTATCTCAGAGTTGTTTTGATTTGCATTTCCCTGAGGACTAAGGATATTGAGAGATTCCTAAATGTCTTTTGGCCATTTGAGAATTCTCTGTTTAGCTCTGTAGCCGACTTTTTAATTGGATTGTTTGGTATTTTAATGTCATGTTTCTTGAGTTCTTTATATATTTTGGATATCAACCCTTTGTCAGATGTGGGGTTAGTGAAGATCTTTTCCCATTCTGTAGGCTGTCATTTTGTCTTATTTACCATGCCCTTTGCCTTACAAAAGCTTCTCAGATCCAGGAGGTCCCATTTATTAATTGTTACTCTCAGTGTCCTGGTATTGGTATTATAAATAAGAAGTGGTCTCCTGTGCCAATATATTCAAGGCTAATTCCTGTCTTCTCATCTATCAGGTTCAGTGTAACTATGATGTTTGATTTAAGATATAGTACTGTTTCTTTTATAACTTGGGTGCCCTTGTATCTTGAAAATTATTATGGTCCAGCCTTAATAATCTTCTACCCAGGGGTCAAGAAGAGAATTTATGAATGACACAAATTATTATAAAAAAGAATCTAAGCTCTTCTGTCCATCTACTTTATTCCTCTGGGATAAAATTCTATCTATATAGCTTTGATTCTATTCCCATGCCTATCTCCTTTCTTGCCTGATTCCTCTCTACCTTTACATGCTCTCCCCTCTAAGTTCTATCTTAATTCTCTCATCTTAATTCTGCCACATCTTCGTCTTTCTCATCTCATTTTACCAATCTTATTCTTCTCCATCAGGCTTTTCCTCATGTTTCATCTCATTCTTCTAGTTCTCCATCTAGTACTCCAGTCAAAATCCCCTCTCAGCTTCTGAGGTTTACAGTTATATACCCATGCAATAGTAGTACTCTAGCTAAAAGAAGATCACCAGGCTTGAATTCTTGCAGGGTCATAAAGGCATACAAAAGTTTTCCTCAGGCAATGACCATCAGGCTTTCTTTTACAAACCCAAAAGGAAAGTGGTAAAGTAGGAGGTCAGCTAAGAGATTAAAATCAACTAATATATCAGAAATAGTGAATTTATGTGCTTAAACTACATTTTTAGGTGGTTAGATAAATGTTAGGAGTCTATAATGTTAGTGTAAATACCAGTAAGACTGTATAAGAAAGGAGGTTCTGAAATGAATTTATCTTAATTCAGGAGATTATTTGGCCTTGGATGCTTGATAGCTATTTCAGATAAAATGCACTGTTAGTAGTTCTTAGAAGCATACATAGCATACAAGAAAATCATTACAGGAATCAGCTAATATATATACAAAAGCTAAACTATCACCAGGAATTCTTAAGCCATGGCTTGACCTACGGAGAAGTCCTTGACTTTTTTAAGTAATAGCTTTTGTGATAGTAGCTGAATTTCATTACATTTTCCTGTGGCTTGTAGCACTTGTATTTGGGGCATAAATGTTCAGAACTGAGGCTTAATATGTAGAAGATCAGCCCCCACACTTATTTACCACAGTAACTCTTGAGAAATGAAGAATAAAAGACTTAATTAGAAATACAGAGGGGAGAGAAAACACAGGATAGACTCAGGTGGGCCTGGATCCTTATCCACCAGCCCAGAACTTTATTCCAAAGATCTATTTATAACAATGCCAAAGGGTGGAGCAAAAGACCTCCCCCTTGCTAGTTACAGTCACCTGGTACCCAGGTCCATGGTCCAATCAACCTCTTATGCACTCCTGCTGGGTACAGCCACTAGGAAACCTAGTGGGCTACAATGGGTCCCTCTTCTTTATATTTTAAAAGAAAAAACTCTTGATGCAACTGCATCAAACTTAACATAATAATTCTAGTATAAACAGAAAAATACAAAATTATAATTCCTACCCTCAACCTACAAACCTACATTCAACAACAATTTCTTAATAGAACTATACAAAACATAACATTATTTCACTCAAGTAACACAAAATATTTTTTAAATGAAATACTGAGGAATATTAACTCTCCCTTTTCTTTATATTTTAATTAAATATCAAGCCTAGTTAGAAAAACCTAAATTTCTCTACAAGCAGTTCCATTTTTCCATAAACAGTTTATAAGTAATCACCATTAATAGAGTCTATATGCATAAGCAAATTAAATTGTAATGAAATCATAACTATCCATTTCATTTCTTAAGTTCACAAGTTCAAAAAGCCTTCTGGTACCATTCCTAAAAGTTCCTCTGAGCATTTGTAGTCAGGGCCTGGCTTGTCAGCTGCCCTTAAGTCTGTGTATAGCTGTCAGAGTTGTAATAACTATGAAGCAAACAGTTTCAAATACATTAAGTCCCAAAACGTTTCAGTTCAAGCAAGTCTCTTTGAAACTCATTTTCAGCTACCGCAGCACTTTGCAGTCCGTAGCCTTCTGGAACTGCTCTTGGACCAGGCTGGAGAGCTTTACCTCATAGCCACATGGGCTCAAGGCTACTTCAGCTGCCATAAGCTGAGACTTTAGCCTTCCCACAGCAACCCTGGCTTTGGGAGGAAAACCCATCTCCTGCACTGTTGACAGTCCAAGTGCTCAGCAAACTGGGTCCCAGAATCCTCCATACACTTTCCTGTTGTATGACAAATGTAGCCTCAGGACAACTCCATGATTGCAGTCCCATCTTGCTGCAAGCTCGAGCTGCAGTCAAGTCTCAGCAGTTCCCACAGAGTCTCAAGCTGGCTGTTCAGCCTAGAGTACAGTTCTCACCTCCACAGCTTCCTGCTGTCTCAGCTACTTATCTGACACTGATATCATTGTGCTCTTGCCTCCGAAAGGCAGTCTGGACTCTGCCACCTCCGTTCTTCACCACAGCTCTGCTCGGTCTTCATCTTTCCCGAGGCAACACAAACTGGGGGGCTTTCTCCGCCATTTGCATTTTTCATGGTGTAGCATCTCAAAGGTTGCACAACCTACTGTTCACCTTTCCCGCAGTGCAGCATCTCTGCAGGGCTTTCCAAACTGCTACTTTCCGTTAGCCTCTCTCATAGTTTATCTTCACAGCCTGCGGACCCTGGCAGCTAGTGCTGGCCCTTTCGTTGGCTCTTGGTGTCTGCTGTTTGGGAAGCTATAATGCTTTATCGGTTTTAGCAGTGGACATTACTTTCTGCTGCTACTTTTTGAAGTTATCAGTTTCTGGAGCTGCTTTTTGCTATTATTGGTGGTTTCTGGAACTGCCAAGTCTGCTATGGATATTGTGTTTCCAGGTTGGGAAAACCTACTCTTTATATCCTTAGACCAAAAGCCTATATATTTTAAACCTACATTTTTAAAAAACTAAATCCATGACCTATTTAAACCTATATTCTACAGGACTACTTTATCTATAGGTCTACTTTATAAACCTTGCCTAAGTCTTAGTTACATTCTATAGTACTATTATATGTCTAAGGAGAGATTTCTTAACTAATATCACTTTACATATAACGGAACTAACTTAACATTAAAACAACATTTATAAGAAATTTCTTAACACCTAGACTTCTTTATACTACCTTAGCAAATATATTTCTTATCTTATTTAAACCTACATTTATATAGTTCTATTTAAATACCTAAAGATTTCTTAATACCTCGAAAATATTTAGAAAAGATAGCTAACATGGCCATTTATTACACAAATCATTTAGCCAGCCTTGACATTATTTTAAAAGTTTTTGAGAGTTTGAAACAAGATTTGTCAATGGCTCTTTCAATGCTGGGATTTAGTGAATACTGTCACTATGGAGTTGTAACATTTGTTGCTAGGGGTCTGTAACATTTTCAGAAAAGCTATTCCCCAAAGTTGTCTTCCATGCCACTAAATTCTCTCAGCCATTCAGGCATAGATGCCCTCAGCAGCAAACAGTTCCTAATTAGAAGCTGTCCCTTTACCCAAATTCCTAAAAGCTTCCCTGTGCCATAATTCAGACAAATGTTTCTGTTACAGCAGGACTTTCAGTTTGTTTTACCGAAAGCTTTGCTTCAGGCTGAGGGTAAAATTATTATTTTGAACTGACCCGTCCAGCAGGCCAGGTTATTTTGTGGGTCTCGAGGGGGGACCACCTGAAAACCGATGGGGGCGAGAGGGGAAGGAAGCCAGGCGCATAAAGAAAGAACTGAGTCAGTCTGAGTCGTGTCAAGGCTTCATTTATTGACTGGGGGTTGAGGTTTATATGTAGAGCTCCAGGCAGGGAGGGGAAGCAGGGAAAGCAGGGAGAGAAGAATGGAAATTCCTAAGGGAGGGTTATGGTGAGGTCGCTTTGATCCCAGGCCCCTGCAGCTGGCTGATTAGCATCTGTTTTAGAAAGTTTATCTAATCGTAAATCCTGCAGTTGGGCCGGTCTCAGGCCCCTGTTGTTGGCTAATTAGCACATGTTTCAGGAAGTTTTTCTAATCGTAAATCCTGCAGTTGGGCCGGGAACCTCCTGTTTTTGAAAGGCTTGATAAAGCAAGGAAGGTGACACAGCTGCCCGGAGTTGGTCCCCAACAATTCCCCCTCTTTTCTTAAAAATGGACTACGTTTTTACGGTCAAGTTTTAAGAGATCTGGGTCTAAAGGGATGACTTCTGGTCTGGAGGATCACAGAGGCCCTGTCCCTCTATGCTATGAGAAGAGAGGTCCGGGAGGCAATGTCTCCCCAGATTCAAACACTACAGGCGTCCCCATGGTGCGGGAATCAGTGGACCATGTAGTTTTTTGGAGGGAATGGAGATTGCTGAGCATTGAGCTGTTACTGCACAACCATTATGCAACAGGGTATGTAATCCAGACTCTCGGGTTATAGGGACACTCATGTCCCCAGCCTGTGCAGTCACAGCTGCACTCCAGCCATGCCTGGAGCTTTCCCTCACACAGGGGCGGCCTCGCCTGAGTCGAGGGGTCTGTGTGGGGCATCTCCATCATGGTCTTAATAGGACCAGGGGGTGTTAGGACTCAAGGACACTGAATCTGAGTCTTTGAGGGGGCTCCTGGCTGCTCTCCTCTGTATCTAGTCTATGATAATGAATCAAAATATGATGTGGTAAGGCCGAATCAATCTGATTTTTGATAAACCGAGTCAACCGCTAAAAGGCCCAGGGACCAAAGGTAATGAGAAGGAGAAAAACAATTAAGGGGGCTAGAAGGGTAGGTAGCAAGGTGGAGAGCCAGGGGGACCCTTGCAGCCAATTTTCAAACCACCCGTGCTGATTTTCAAATTCCCTATTTCTTTGAGCCAGCCTTTCCCTTATTTTTTCAATCGATTCCCTGACAATACCAGTATGGTCTGCATAAAAGCAGCACTCTTTCTTTAAGGCGGCACATAGGCCCCCTTCCCTCAGGAACAACAGATCCAGGCCCCTTCTATTTTGCAGCACTACTTCTGATAGTGAGGTGAGTGATTTCTCAAGGGCGGAAATAGATCTTCCTATCGCCTCCAGAATGGTGGTCATGGCCATCTGTAACTGCATCAAGTGATTATTTTGTACAAGGGTGGTGGTTCCTGTACCAATTCCCGCAGCAATGCCTCCAATGCCCAACAAGAGGGCTATAGTCAATGACACAGGTTCTCGAGTGTATCTACTCCTCCGCTCGAAGAACTCCATAATCAAGTTTTCCTCATGATAGATGACACGAGGCCACAACTGAACCAGTACACAGAATTCATGGGAATGATTGAATATCTGAGCAGACACACAGGGGGTTAACCTGGTGTTATAGGCCCAATAGGACCCATTGGGTGCCTCAAGATAATATCCTCCTTTATAGGGTGTCAAGGTTTCGTTACAGAGATGCCTATGGGTCGGTGGGGCTTTGCCCAGACAGGAACCTTGTCCAGAAACCTCAGAGAGTGTCAGTTTAAGAGGCTTATTCTGACACCTACTGCTCGGGGAAGTGAGGTTGCTGGCAGCAGACTGGAAGGCAATTCCCTCATAGTAAGGAGGGCTGGAGGTAAGGTAAAGCCAGCAATCCAAGGTCTTATCTGGGCTTGTGGCATTTAGGGCCATATGTGTTCCCTGTACTAAACTGAACAACCTATTGCCGGTATTTTGTGGGATAACGGGGAAAGTACTATGCAGGGGGGGATGGGAGCGCTACCAGGTGTGGGCCCTGGTGTGATCGCTCCTTTGGCCGGGGTTGGGATTTTGCTTTGAGAATTGGAGAGGACTGGATTGGGTTCAATGGAGACGGCATTAACGGGTTCAATTTTTAGTAGTATCTTAAAGCTGACTCCTTTATCTTTGCCATCAAGATGCCATTTAAGTCCCCATGTCTTTCCCAAGGTCCAGCCCATATTGGATTTGCCCTGTGTGGTAAAGGTGATATTGAGGGGCAGCGACAACCCAGGGGCTTGGGGCTTCCACGTCACTGGAGAATAGCAGGGGTGGCCAGAGGGCTTTAGGTAGCCCCTGGTGACTGTAATAAGGTTCCAGGATGAGGACGGGTGCCAATAAGCTGCACCGGTGGTCTCACAGCCCCATTGAGTGCAAAAGAATTCTTCATAGCCCCGGCATCTGGCCGCCACGACCCGACTTCTACCATCTTTGGGGCAAACGTAAAAATCGGATTGGGACAACCTGCATCGAGCGGTGGGGCTAATACACCCGGGGCGGTCATGGTGGCAGGATTTGTACCATGGAATGTTCCACAGGGGCTTGTCCAAGTAACGAGGCCCATGTTGGATTCAGGGAAGGTTTTGCAGTTAGAATAATTATTTACCTTGGTCCCATTTAGGGCACTCAACTCTATAGTGGGGATATCCCAGGAGTCGAGCCCTACTGCCAGCTGGCTGAAATCGGGGGTAAGAGATGGCCACCACGAAAAGGGGATATGATTGGCAGCCGTCTGCCAGACTGTTTCCCCAGTTTGTGAGATGACCTGCCAAGTGAGTTTCTTAATAGCATGGGGACTGGGCCGGGCCATGGAGATGGCGGGCAAAATTAAAAGAAAAGGAATAGCATAGAGGCGGGTTCTCCGCATCTCGGGGCGCACCGGGAGAGTGATGAGGGCACTCATGGTCCTTCTCCTTCCTTGGGCTGCAGGGGCACCTGCAAAAGAAAGGATCCATGTCTCAGGGCTAATTCCTGGACCCAAAATTATTATTTACTGCTATGAGGCAATTTTTTCAGAGTAGGGTTTGATTAATCTTGCTGGTAACCAGCAGACCCCATTTTCCTTGGAATCATAGATGCATGCGGACCCTTTTCCCCAGATTAATACTGGGTCCGGGCCACCCCATTTTCCAGTGATGGGATCTTTCCAAAGGACCTGGGCGTATCCCTGACTGGTCTCTGGGTGCCAGTGCCGTTCGGCTGTAGATTTTCCTAAGCCATCCAAAGTCAAGAAGTTTAACACAAAGAGAGCATGGGCAAGCAACATTTTTTGGTTTCCCTTGATAGGGAACAAGGTTTCCTGTGAGCTGAGTTTATTAATGGTATTTTTTTAGGGTTTGGTGGGCCCATTCAACAATGCCTTGTCCCTGCGGATTATAGGATATTCCAGTGACATGTTTTATCCCCAATTGCAAGCAGAATTGTTTAAACCTATTGCTGGTGTACCCCGGGGTCATTATCAGTTTTTATGCATTTTGGCTGTCCCAGCACCGTGAGGACATGTAGCATATGGTTGATGACATCCTTGGTGACCGCCCCGCTGTGAGCGGAGACGCTGATAAACCCGCTGAAGGTATCGATGGTGACATGTACATATTTAAATTTCCCAAAGGAAGCGACATGGGTGACATCCATCTGCCAAATCTGTCCTGGAACAAGCCCCCTAGGATTTACCCCATAATGGGGCTCAGGCAAAAATACCAGGCAATTTTTACAGCTTTTGACAATTTCTCTAGCCTGTTCTCTAGTGAGTGAGTATCTTTGTCTCAAGGTCTGGGCATTAAGGTGGTATAATCAGTGGGTTTCGCGGGCAGCTGTGATCTGGTCTTGTTCTATAAGCAAAACTAGGGGCGAGCGCGTAGCAGCATCCGCAAGTTCGTTTCCTAGTGCCAGGGGTCCGGGCAGGCCAGTATGGGCACGAATATGTCCAATAAAAAAGGGCTTTGACCTTAGGCGGATTAATCTCTGAATCTTCAAAAACATCTCAAAAGTTAGGGTGTTAGGCTGAATTACTGGCACCATCTCCAGGACCTGCAGGGCTCCCACCATATATCTACTGTCTGAATACAAGTTAAGGGGTCGTGCCTCAAATGCTTCAAACACTACTAGAGCGGCGTAAAGCTCCACTAATTGAGCAGACTTAAAGGGTGTTTTTATAACTCTTTGTTGTTGGTTAGAGACATAGGCAGCTTGACCATTCTTTGATCCGTCTATAAACACTGTGCAAGTGTTGGGAATTGGCTTCAGCTTTGTATTTTTAAGAAAAAGAAAAAAGGTAAAAGAAAAATACTGTAGCAACTTATCACTAGGCATCTGGGTATCGAATTTTCCTGCATAGGAACAAACAAGTGTAGCCCATTCCGAGTGATGGGTGGACAGCCATTCCAGGTTTTCTTTATCATATGGGGTAATGGTAACATCAGGCTCCTTCCCAAAATATCTAGTCGAGGTTCTTATTCCCAATATAACTAATTGGCACACTAACAGGGGATATAAAGGAAGGACTTTCCTTTTAGCAACCAGGAGGTGCACCCAAAGTAAGGGCACAGGCTCTTGCCATAACAGACCAGTGGGGGCAAACTCTGTAGAGAAGACTATTAAATGCAGAGGTAAGGCAGGAGAGAAAAACCCAATGTGTTGCTGGGTGATGGCCAACTCAACTTTATTGAGTACCCTTTCCGCCTCCATGGTGAGGTATCGGGAAGAGAGGGGGTCAGGGTCTCCTGCAAGGATACCCTTGAGAGGTCGTATGTCCCCCTTTGTCATTTTTAGGTATGGCCGCAGCCATTGGATATCTCCCAATAGTTTTTGAAAGTCATTGAGGCAGAGCAAAGTATCCCTCCTGATCTGAATCTTTTGAGTATAGAGAAGCTCAGGATGTAGTTCGAACCCCAGGAACAGAAAAGGAAACTGTGTCTGAATTTTTTCTGGGGCAATGCTAAACCCTCTATCTTGCAAGGCTCGCACCAAGCTTTGTGCTACTAGATGTGTCCTTTCCACAGTCTCAGCAGCGATCAACAAATCATCCATGTAGTGGATAATATAGGCCTCAGGAAACTGTATTCTAATTGGGTCAATAGACTGGGCCACATATTTCTGACAAAGAGTGGGTGAATTGGCCATTCCTTGGGGTAGGACCTTCCATTGAAAGCGTGGATTTGGTCCAATCTGATTAGTAATGGGGATAGAAAAGGCAAATCTTTTGCAATCAGCAGTATGAAGGGGAATAGAAAAAAAGCAATCTTTAATATCAATAACTATTTTGGCATATCCTCTGGGGATAGCTACAGGCGAGGGTAGCCCTGGTTGTAACGCCCCCATGGGCATCATAGTTTTGTTAACTTCTCTAAGATCCTGTAATAATCTCCATTTACCAGTCTTTTTTCTAATGACAAAGATAGGAGTATTCCATGGGGAGGTAGAGGGTTCGAGGTGTCCTTGATCTAACTGTTCCTGCACTAACTGAAGGGCAGCTTGGACCTTCTCTTGAGGCAGGGACCACTGGTCTATCCACACTGGGTCATCTGACTTCCATGTTATTTTGTCGGCGTGGAGTGCAGGGAGAGCAGTGGTCCTTAGGAAAAAAGGTCCGTGGAACCTGCACCCAATCTTTTTCAGTCTAATTTTGGGTTGGCCACAATAGGTTGCGTGGGCCCTTATTCATGCCTCCCCAGACCTTTTCCTGGCAAGAAGCCCATTTTTAACATCATTTGGGTCACTTTGTCGTTAGGGCTCATCATGATGACCCCCATCTGAGTCATAATGTCACGGCCCCACAGATTGACTGGCAATCCCTCCACCACAAAAGGCTTTACTGTCCCTGTGTTTCCCTCGGGATCTGTCCATTGTAATATTTTTGAACTTTGAAGGGTATTTTGTGTCTGCCCTATCCCTTTTAGATGGGTGGCTGTGGGCTCTAAAGGCCATGTAGTGGGCCAGTGTCCCCTCGAGATGACAGTAGCATCAGCACCAGAATCCAGAAGGTCAAGGAAGGGTTTCCCGTCTAACAAAAGTTTTAAAGTGGGTCTGCTTTCAGTCAGCTGTTGCACCCAAAATATGTCGGATGAGCCAGGACGGGAGGAACCACGGGAGGAATGTTTATGTTGAAATTCCCCGGTTAATGGGAGTGGCAGGGCCTGAGCTATTCGTTGACCCATGGGAATAATAACTGGGCCTCGATAGGCTGAAGCCAAGAATTTTATTTCTCCGTGGTAGTCGCCATCGACTATGGACGGGGTGATTGTGAGCTCCTGTATCAAACTGGAAGCTCAGCCGATGATAAGGAAAAACATACCGGGTGGGGGAGGACCAAAAATCCCAGTTTCTATTACTACTGTTCCCTCTTCTGGAGTTACAATTCGGGTGGCAGAGGAACAGAGGTCCAGTCCTGTGCTGCCTGGGGTGGCTCTAGATAGACCTGAGCAGGGTGAGTTAGGCTGCCCTGGGGACATGTAGTCCCCTGTTGCTGATGGCTGGTAAAAGGGTTGTTGCTGGTCCTCGACTGAAGTGGGGATGGCCGCTGCGAAGGAGGGCCCCAGACCTGGGCCCCCAGCTCGTTTCCATGGAACGCAGGCAGGGGTTGGCCGTTACTGTCATATTTGGAGTGACAATCAGTGGCCCAGTGCCATCCCCACCTACATTGGGGGCATAACCCCGGGGCAGGACCACGAGGGTCAGAGTTGGGGAAAGAAGACCCAGGATTGGAAGCATGGAGATCTGGTCTGGGGTTGGTGGGACAATGGCGAGCGAAGTGGCCTGGGGCTCCACATCGGAAACAATTCCTAGCTCCTCCTGACTTCCCGGCCATGGGCTGAAGGACAGCGCCTATGGCTAGACTGATGGATTTTGAAATTTTGTGTTCAAAAGAGTCTACTTCACTACACAGCTTAATCATGCCATTAAGGTCCATTGTTTTAGTTTTGCCCCTCAAGGCGGCTCTGCAAGCTGCATTGGCATTCTCTAAAGCCACTTGTTTAACCATGATGTTTTCAGTACCATCCTCTCCCAAAATCCACTCAGCGGCTTCTAATAATCTGGCCACAAATTGAGCATAAGGCTCATTAGCTCCCTGTATTATCTTGGACTGTGAGGTGCTGGCCGACCCCATGGAGGGGACGGCCCTCCATGCCACTAGGGCTGCCTGGGAGGTTTGTGCCAAGAGTCCTACCGGCAAGCCTCTCTGTTTATTTTCCGCAGTGAAATTGCCTCACCCTGTCAGTTTGTCTACGGACCAGGAGGCCATCTGCAGGCTGCGTTTATTAAATGCAGCCTACATTTCGGCTCTGTCTATAAATTCCGCCTTCCAGGTCAAATACTGACTGTGGGTCAAGACTGATTGGACAATTTTATTCCATTCATGGGGGAGGAGACTGCCTCCTTGTCCAAGTCCTTCCAGGACAGAAATTGTAAACGGGGCATTAATGCCATAATTTTTAACAGCTTTATGTAAATCCTTTAAATCTTTAAGTTTTAGTTTCTTAAATGTGTGGGAGCCCGGGGAGCCAAGATTACTGGGTTCTCCTGGCTCTTCCCTGTCATCAGCCAGTTCGTCTTTAGCTTCCTCCTCTGAGCCCGAAACTGCATTATCAGTCTCCCCACTATCTCCCTCTATGTCCCCTCCTTCCTGGTCAATGGACGAGTCTGGCTGTTCTGTTGATTCCTCTGTTTCCTCTGACTGTCCCATCTCCTCAGCGCTTCGAGACTGACTAGTTGAGCGAGTTATTATTGGAAAGGAGAGGGATACTGTGAGTACCCGCCTCTGAGTACCCTGCCTTTATGTATTTACTTTAGGAGGTGAGGCTGTTTCAGTGAGGTCGGCCTGTACAGTTTGAATCTGGTGGGTGAGGTCCTTAAGCTCTCTTTTTAACAAAAGGACCTCCTTTAGACTATGGACTTGTCCTATGAGAGATTCCTTGGTGGCAAGCAGGCTCCAGACCCCAGGTAATAAAGAAGGGGGGTCCAAGGAGGCAGAAGGGACAAACTCAGGCGGAGGAGGGGGAGGCCATTGCGAGACAGGAGGGGAAGGCCATTGCAAGACAGGAGGGGGAGGCCATTACAAGACTGGAGGGGGAGGCCATTGCAAGACTTTTGACTCTCCGGTAGCCGGGAGGTGCCTTGTGAGGGCCGGTAAAGTCTGAAACCCAGGTGGATCGTATCTTTCCCTATCATGGCGGGCTGCCTCCTCCTCTAAACTGGCCTTCAAGGCGGGGTACAGCCAATCATCACCCCTATCTCTGTAAATAACAGGATACAGAGACTTAACTGGGGGGGGCTGATTAAAGGAGGATCCAAGTCCTTTTCCAATACTGGCTCATCTATTAGAGAAGGAGCGCGAGAGCCAGTCTGCCCTGTTGCCTCGTTAACGAGATTATTTTTACTTTCACTTTTACCATTGCTTTTGCCCTGTCTGTCTGTGTTGGATGCAACGCTAATTTTTTTATTTTCCTGACCTACCCTATTTATGGCTGCGGCGTTAACTTTCTCATTTTTCTGACCTGCCTTATTTGAAGCTATTTCACCCTTTTCTTCTTCTGGATAGGATACCTCATCTAACAAGTCCTCTACGAGTGCTAATAAATGAGACACTTTACCATCCTTTTCTGAATCTTTTAAGAGATCCCTTATTACTCCATAAAAACTAAAAAATGCATCGGGGATATTTTCCCCCTCTCTGAGCATATTATTAATATCTTTTCCAACTTTATTCCAAGTCAGAGGGTGAATGCCCAGGCCGTTGATGACCAGCCAGGGACATTTTTCCTCCACAAAACAGAAAAATTTTATCAAGTCTTTCTTTTTTACTCTTATTCCCCTCTCCCTGACATTATCCTTCATCTCCCTTATGAAGAGATCTTCTTTAGACAAAACTTTGCCCATGGCTTATGGGACGACAAGTCTTACCTCACGGTAACCCACGTTGCACGAGTGATGCTGTCCGAGTGCCGCTACCAGAATGCGTGTGTCCGGCCGGATCTTCTTTTCGTCTGTCGTCCGGTGGGTCGCCGAGGCACCACTTGACCCAGGTTATTTTGTGAGTCTCGAGGGGGGAACCACCTGAAAACCAATGGGGGAGAGAGGGGAAGGAAGCCAGGCGCATAAAGAAAGAACTGAGTCAGTCTGAGTCGCGTCAAGGCTTCATTTATTGACTGGGGGTTGAGGTTTATATGTAGAGCTCCAGGCAGGGAGGGGAAGCAGGGAAAGCAGGGAGAGAAGAATGGAAATTCCTAAGGGAGGGTTAGGGTGAGGTCGCTTTGATCCCAGGCCCCTGCAGCTGACTGATTAGCATCTGTTTTAGAAAGTTTATCTAATCGTAAATCCTGCAGTTGGGCCGGTCCCAGGCCCCTGTTGTTGGCTAATTAGCACATATTTCAGGAAGTTTATCTAATAGTAAATCCTGCAGTCGGGCTGGGAACCTCCTGTTTTTGCAAGGCTTAACAAAGCAAGGAAGGTGACACAGCTGCCCGGAGTCAGTCCCCAGCATTGAACTACCATAAAGTTCTTAGCAAAAATTCTTTGTGCAGGTATTAGACCATATAAGGCACTGTTTCAAACCTGCATTGATACTACATTCCTCAGAAAGCTTTTTGGGTATGCTAGCAAACTTTCCGGTTCCCTTTAAAGTTTTTTTTTTTTTTTTTTTGGTTTTTTGTTTTTTTTAACACCTTTTTTTTTCTTGAGCTTGCTTTAGGATGCCTCTGCCACTGTTTAACAGATATACCTCTCTAATTAGATCTTTTTTCTGACCCATTTCCTGAACAGTTCTGTGTCCATTTGTCTCAGCACTCTGACTGAGGCTTTTTGCTTAAGGCAAAACCCTTAGGGCTTCACTCTGGGTCAGTGAGGCAAACTGAATGCATTTTTTTCCCAGAAAGGTCCTTTCTCTGATAGAAAAGAAAACGTTAATCTTGGATAGCTCCCTGTCCTTTGCTGGCAGGCTCCTTCCACAGATAGTGTCTCTGACATGAAGCATAGCAACAGCCCAGGAGACTTGGCCTCAATGCTTTACCTAGCAGCCTGTCTCTGCAGAGGGATTTCTGACTGATTTTTCTCCTGGATTGAAAAGACAGAGCTTAGAAGAGAGATTTTTGGGAACTCAAGTCCTGCCTACTTCATTGCAGGGAGGAAATTTCTGGCTTGAAAGAAGGACAGAACTTAGAGAGGTTTTGCTGTTCTAAGAGGTTTGTCACAGGTGATTTCCCATACTAATTCTCTCCAGGTGATTCTTGTTTTTGTCCTTTACAGAAAGAAAACAGAGAAAAAGTTCTGAAAGGCTTTTTAGAGACAGATTAAGCTTTTCCCAAAAGAGAGAAAGTTTACCAAACTTTCGCAAAACTTCTGTTCTTTACACTTTTTGACTTCATGGCCTGGAGGAAACTAATTCTGAGGGTAAGATGTTGCACTGCTGATGGAGCAGAGGATTTTTGTTTCCATCTGTACCCACTGAAGGGGAAATTTCTTTCCTCCACTGCGTTTTTAGCATTTTAGCTGTCCCCAGTCCAAAAGCTTCCTTAGGAACCTTTTTTTTTTTTTTTTTTTTTTTGGTTTTTCGAGATAGGGTTTCTCTATGTAGCTTTGCGCCTTTCCTGGGGCTCATTTGGTAGCCCAGGCTGGCCTCAAACTCACAGAGATCTGCCTGCCTCTGCCTCCCCAGTGCTGGGATTAAAGGCGTGCACCACCAACACCCGGCCATAGGAACCTTTTTTATACGCGATAAGCTCAAAGAAGAGCTTTTCTCTGCCCATAAAGCTCAAAGAGGGTAGATTCTTCCCAGGTTGTGTTCATAGCTCCAAATTTTCTCTATCTAGTTGTTTATCTTTATGCTAAATGTTCTTCCTAAAATTCCTACTTTACCCTAAGCTTTTTCTTTTCTATATTCCTAACTAATTAAATTTCTTCCTGCTCTATATTAGCCATTTTACCTTCCTTAATTTTTATAGACAGAAGAGAGAGGGAGAGAAAGAGTTATATTAGGTAGAGAGAAATTTATATAGAGAGAAATCTAACACTGTAGCCTCACGGTATTTCACTGCCTACCTATACACCCAAGAATAAAATACCATTGCCTTCATTTTTTAATTCCTTATCAGCGTGCCTACACTCACAACACCCTATACTCCTTTCACCAAGCCCAATGGTTACTTTTTTTTAATCTTTCTTTGTCCTGTTTGGACACCATCTATAGAAGACCAGCCCCCACATTTATTTACCCCAGTAACTCTTGAAAATGAGGGATAAGAGACTTAATTGGTAATACAGAGGGGAGAGAAAACACAGGATAGACTCAGGTGGGCCTGGATCCTTATCCACCAGCCCAGAACTTTATTCCAAAGATCTATTTATAACAATGCCAAAGGGTGGAGCAAAAGACCTCCCCATTGCTAGTTACAGTCACCTGGTACCCAGGCCCATGGTCCAATAAACCTTTTCTGCAATCCTGCTGGGTACAGTCACTAGGAAACCTACTGAGCTACAACATTAATATTGATGGATTTTTCCTATGATTAATATAAAATATCCTTCTTCTTCTTTTCTGATTAACTTTAGTTTGAAGTTGATTTTGTTAGATATTAGAATAGCTACACCAGCTTGCTTCTTTTGTTTGTATGATTGGAAAATCTTTTTCTAACTCTTTACCTTGTGGTTATGCCTGTCTTTGAAGTTCAGGTGTGTTTCTTGTATGCAGCAGAAGGATTGATCCTGCTTTTTTTGGTTGTTGTTGTTTTTTGTTTTGTTTTGTTTTGTTTTGTTTTGTTTTGTTTTGTTTTTCGAGACAGATTTTCTCTGTGTAGCTTTGCACCTTTCCTGGAACTCGCTTTGGAGACCAGGCTGGCCTCAAACTCACAGAAATCCGCCTGCCTCTGCCTCCTGAGTGCTGGGATTAAAGGCATGCACCACCACTGCCCGGCTGATCCTGCTTTTCTAACCTTTATGTTAGCCTTTGTTTATTTATTGGTAAATTGAATCCATTGATATTTAGAGACATTAATGACCAGTGGTTGTAAACCTGTTATTTTTGTGGTTTTGGTGGTGGTTGTGGTAGTATGTGTGTGTTTTCCTTCTTTGGGTTTTACTGGTCTGAGATTATCTATTCCTTGTGTTTTCATGGGTGCAGCTAAATTCCTTTGGTTAGAGTATTCCTTCTAGTACTTTCTATGTGGCTGGATTTGTGGGTAGACATTGTTTAAGTCTGGTTTTGTTATGGAACATCTTTTTTTCCATCTATGGTGACTCAAAGTTTTGCTAGTTATAGCAGTATAACCTGGCATCTGTGATCTCTTATTTTCTTCAAATTGTCTGTCTTAGACCTTCTGTATTTTAGAATCTCTGTTGAGAAATCGAATATAATTTCAATAGGTCTGCTTTTATATGCTACTTGACCTTTTTCCTTTAAATCTCTTAAAATTCTTTCTTTATTCTGTATGCTTAGTGTTTTGAATACTGTGTGGCAAGGGAACATTTTTTGGGCCGGTCTATTTGGTGTTCTATAAGCTTCTTGTACCTCCATAGGCATAGCCTTCTTTAGTCTGGGAAAGTTTTCTTCTAATTTTATTGAATATATTTTCTGTGCTTTTGAGTTATAATTCTTCTCTTTCTTCTATGCCTATTATTCTTAGGTTTGGTCTTCTCATGGTGCCCCAGATTTCCTGGATGGTTTGTATTTTTGGATTTAACACTTTCTTTGGGCAATGAATCTCTTCTATCATATCTTCAGTGTCTGAGATTCTAACTTCTATCTCTTGTATTCTGTTAGTGATGCTTGCATCTGTAGTTCCTGTTCCTTTACTCAACTTTTTCATTTCCTGAATTCCCTTGGTTTGTGATTTCCTCATTGCTTCTATTTCAATTTTCAAGTCTTGAGCTATTTGCCTCATCTGTTTTTCTCTTTTCTTTCTTTTTTTTTGGGGGGTGGTAGTGATGGCAAGGCTTTCTTTAAGGGATTTATTGATTTCTTTCAGTTTTTATTGTCTTTTCCTCAATATCTTTAAGGGAACTTTTCATTTCCTCTATGAGGGCCTCTATCATCTTCATAAAGTTATTTTTAAGGTCATTTTCTTCTGCGTCATCTGAAATGGGATGTTTAGGTCTTGCTGTTGTAGAAACACTAGGTTCTGGTGGTACCATATTGCCCTTTAGGTTGTTGCATGTATTCTTACATGGTCCTTTATGCATCTAGGTAAAAGGATAGCTATAGACACAGGTGTTGATTCTTGTGATGTCTTTGTTAAATGGTTCTTTTGTTACTTTATTATCTCTTTCTTTTATTTTTTTTGGCTTGAATGGCCAAGGGTTCTGGTGGTTGGCTGCTCCACAGGTACAGTAGTGTTGTCTCAGCTGCAGTTTGTGGGAGTTTGGGTCCATAAATGCAGCATATCTGTATCCTACAGTTATTCTGGCTTGGGTATGTTTACTTGTGCCTATGGAGTCTCTTCTTCCTACTGGTGTGGTTTGTTCCTGTTCCTCCAACTGGTTTAGGTGGTAGTTTTGCCTATAGGGGCTGAGGGTAATGTGGTAAAATGTTGAACAAAAGGTGGATGATGGGGTCAGTGGGTTTGGGTGACAGAGTGGGTAGTGTAACACAAATCTTAAAAGGTTTTATTAATAAAAAACCTGGAGCTAGATATTGGAATGAAAGGTCAGAGAAACAGAACAAGCTACAGCCAACCTCAACTCACCAACTCCTCAGCTGATGCTGTTTCCACTATTCTGCAGACTGAAAGCTTCTGAGTCCTCATCCCTAAAGGTCTCAGTTGAACTGCTGCTTAGATCCTATCTCCTCATTCCTTATATACCATTATCCACCCAACCACGACACTTTCTGGCTTTAAAGGTGTGTGTCCTTCCCATGCAAAAAATGAAATCTCAAGTTGTGGGACTACTGCCTGTCTCCATTTTCAATGTGGCCTTGAACTCACAAAGAGCCAGATGGATCTCTACTTCCCAAATGATAGGATTAAGCTTATGTGTCACCACTATCTGGCTTCTCTGTCTAATCTAGTGGCTGTCTCTGTTCTCTGATCCCCAGATAAGTTTATTAGGTCACACTGTATTTGGGGGTACATAATATATCCACAGGGTTGGAGTAGTTATGGAGTCCAGTGGGTGTTGGCAGTGTTAATGCATCTTACCTGCAGATCTCTCACCTGTTGGCTAGCTGCTGGGCACTGTGCCAGAGCACCAGAGATCCACCAGAATTAAGGACAACATCCAGCTGCCTTTCTGGGGCTAAGATGGGAGGGAAGGGGCATAAGATATATCCTGGGGATTGGTACCTGGAGATTGGGGAAGTTTAGCTAGGGTACCAGTCACTCACCTGTCCTTCTAACTGGAGTACATGGTGCTTGTATAGGGGCTGCTGATGTTGTAAAGGATGGTTGGTCAGGGGGGAAATAATGGGGCCAATGGGTTTGGGTAGCAGAGTGGGTCATAAAAGTTACTGAATCCAGTGGGTATATGGGGCAGTGGTGCAGCCTACTTGCATATTTCTCACCTGTTGGCCCAATTATTAATATTTTCATCATTTCTCTGTGTAATGAAGCACCTTTAATTTAGTCTTTCCATCTATGTCTCAGGGTGGTCTCTCTGTCATGGTCTCCATTATCTAAAATTCCATATTCCTTGAAGTGGTTATCTATTATTTAACATGTCTGTAAAATTACGTGTGAGTCACTGAAATCATTTCCCATAGCTCTCAAGTGTTACCTATCATATTTTGCTGTGATTAGTTCTGAGAATTATAACCCATGAATTCAACATTTTTTCTTTCTTGCTCTTTTTTATCTAAAGACGAAGACAGGGGTTTGCTTGCTACAAGATGGTAATCAGGAACCCTTTAAAGTTCGTCTGCATCTTTCCAGAGACCTGCTGATGCTACAGGAGCAAGATGTGCTTTGTGTGTCTGGTGAGCCTTTCTATTCTGGGGTAAGTATCTCTTCCATTGGCATTTTCTGTTTGTGCTTTTTGATGATGAAAATGCTTCTTCAAAAAAACATTGAACATATTTTCTTTTATTTTGTAACTAGTCAATGGTTTTGTTGATAATTTGTGTTCACACTACTCAGTATGCTATGTCCCTGTCTGAGGACACTAAATATGCAATAGCACACTAGAGAGCCTTCTCACTTTGTCTACTGAGTTCTTGTTCTCATATGTCAGGGAATGTTATCTACATTTTCTGATTATGTGAGAGTACAGGGCTGGTTTTCAATTATGTATCCCAATGCTTTCTGCCCTGGTCTTATTATGATAAGACCACTTTCAGGATTGATGTTGAATAAGATGGTAGAAATCATCTTCCACTGTCCTTGTAGAGAGAGACTCAAGGTAGTTCTTGCTGAATTCAATGTGATTTTTTTTCCCCTGAGAGTGTGTCTGAATGAATCTGCAGACCTTCAGGATAGAATTATGCAAGAGCAACTTGGGCACTCACTGTTCTAAAAGATGTGTGATTCTTTGTTTAATCCAAACTCAGGAAAAACAAAAAACATAAATTGTTTTATAAAACCAATTGGTATACCCCTTAGTACCACATCATACAATGGAAGATATCTTTAGCTGGCATTCTATTTAATTTGATAAAATATTAATCATAAATCAATACAAGTTATATAGTTTATCATTCACTGTGTTTCACTACTAAAGACACCATTAAAACATCACCCAAATTATGTACTCTCAGGGGGAAAATATAGAAAAACTTTGCAGATACTGAGCATGGAGTTTTAATCTATATTTTCCTGATAAACTCCCCTTGCAGTTTTTGTAGGTGGTGAACATTGCTAACTTGGTGTCTTCATATATTTTCTTACTAATACACTTCACAAGTCACACAATGTCTGAAATTAATAGTACTTTGCTAGCTTAACTTAAGTGACATTTTGCAGACTGTTTGTAGCTGGAGAATTTCTCTCCAGCTCCCGCCAAGTCCCGCCAGTCCTGGAGCCCACTTATAAAATAAACACACAGACTCTTACATTATTTAAACTGCTTGGCCATTAGCTCAGGCCTATCATTGTCTAGCTCTTACTCTTATATTTAGCCCATTTCTATTAATCTATACTTTGCCACGTGGCTCGTGGCTTACTGGTACCTTACATCTTTCTTGTCCTGGTGGCGGCTCCAGGCAGTCTTTCCTTCTGCCTTCCTGTTCCCTCAATTTTCCTCTCTGTTAATCCTGCCTATACTTTCTGTTTGGCTACTGGCCAATCAGTGTTTATTTATACAGAATGATATCCACAGCACTTTCCCTTTTTTTTTTAAAGGAAAGTTTTAACTTTAACATAGTGAAATTACATATAACAAAACAATTATCAAGTAAGAATTACAGTTACAATATTAAAGAAGATATCCTATCTATCTTATATTTGTGAGTTTAAGGTTTTATATCTAACTTATCTTTTATTATAACTAAGGAAAATTGTAATTATCTCGTTTTAACTACATCAAAGACTTCAGAAGTATATAATGTTACCTGAGAAACTGGAGGATGCAAGTAACTTTCGGGAGTCTTGCAGGGTAGACAGAGACAGCTGACAGCCTGGACAGTCACCTCATGTTTCTTTGTAAAGTTGGGGCATCTGTCTTTAGCCCACAGGGCTAGAGTCTCTCAGTCATTCTTTTTTTAGTGTCATGTTGAATGTCTGGCAGTTTTCTCTGCGAAGCAGGAACCTGAAGGACCATTTTGTCCAGCAAAGATTAGTGGTCATCTTTTTATGGGTCATGTATGTCCAGTCGATCAAGCAGTCCAGGCAAGAACAGTCTCTTGCCCAAATGGCTATTTTTGTCAAGGTGAAGATAAACTCCATATGGAGTTCTTCAATGCCCATCCTCCTCTCTGAAGTAAATCCGGTGTTTTCAGGAGCAGACATGTCTCACTGTCCAGAAAGTCTAAATTTTTAAAAATATTTTAAATGCCATATTTTATAGGTCTTTGAAGTATTTGAAGATTACTTATCTATCTGAAATATACCTATGTATACCTAGAAGACTTAACTAACCTGGCTATAAGTATGATTATCATAGATGACTAATTATTAATCTATTTAATTATCCATTCTAATCTAAATGAGTTACTTAAACATAATACCTCAAACGAGAATAGAAATATATGTACAGTATAATAAAATTAAGTTTAAACTTGTATCAATAAACTAAAATCTATACCAATGTAAAACATTTTAAACAAGTTGTTGTTCTTTAATAGTAGGTTCATTAATCTACCCTTTTATCCTATCATATCTATATCCTACATATCTATATCATATCCCCCCCCTTTTTTAGTAAGAGATTGCATTTATAATCAATCTGTTTTAAATAAAATATTGGTTTTTCTCTGTCCCATACCAGAGGGCTCTTCTGATATGGGACAAAAGAATCTTTTAACATTTTATTTTAGGAATATGTTTGGGTTTAGAGAAGGAATGAGCCAATTCCATCTCTAAAGCCAGCATGGTATATTTGGGAATTTGGGCATAGCTTCTCTTACTATTTTCTGTTAGAGGGGGAAGCTGTATCTTATGGGGACACAAAGAAAATTTTAGGATTATGGAGTAGTCCCTGAGGGTGTATTATCTGAGCCATTTGCCTTGAAACGTTTCTGGATGTTGGATCATCTGGGCCTTGGTGTCATTGGAGACCTTTTAGGTGGTCTTGGCTGGTAAAACTTGGTGTATCTTAATCTGGAACAAAACCATAACCTCTGGCTTTCTGTGGAAACAAAAGCAGAGCCTCCTTTCCAAAGCAACATATCCTTATATCTAAATTTTGAAGTCAAGGTACTTTTAAAGGATACATTTTGGCATAACTCAACAGCTTTTAAAATCAAATGTTTTTGTTCAGTTACAAATATCAAAGACAACATAATCCAGATTCTCTGTGTGATAGCCATCTTTATGTGGCTTATTACCTTTACTGTTTTTTTTAAAGACTTTATTTTTAAAAACTATCTATTTGTTTATATAACTGTATATATTCATTTTTCTCTCTCTTTCAAGCCTATGTACATTTTTACATACATTGTAAACTATTTCATCTGAATCAGTCTTATTGTGAACCTATTGCTTTAAACTGTAGCATTCTAAGACTGAAACGGCTCTGTGGCTGTTGGCTCCGCCCATTTTAGCTTTCCAATATGGCAGTGGTACGTTTTTCGCCAACTCTAGGAGCCATCAACTGTCAGAAATAGTGGGTCTATGCTTCTATCAAAGCAGCATGTAGCCCAGAAACCTCTTTTTGTTTTGTACTAGCAAAAGCTAAATCCACCATGCAGCTTAATGTGCCACTTGCAGAGGCCTCATTCCCGCCATACTGCAGGTCGAGGGCACACGCCACGAACCCGTCATGTTAGCTCAAACATGCAGGCTGCTGCTAACTTGAAAGAGACAACAAGGAACTGTTTTTAGCTCTGTTTTAGGATCGTTTTACTCAGGTTTTAGGTGGAAACTCTTGCCCCACATTGGGCGCCATTGTAGCTGGAGAATTTCTCTCCAGCTCCAGCCAAGTCCCACCAGTCCCGGAGCCCACTTATAAAATAAACACACAGACTCTTACATTATTTAAACTGCTTGGCCATTAGCTCAGGCCTATCATTGTCTAGCTCTTACTCTTATAACTGTTAACTATTCTTTTGTCACAGGCCATTAATATTGTCCTTCAGACTCAAGACCAAAATCATATTCAGGAAGATAGAAGAAGTCTATTTCTATAATTAGTTAGTACTCTATATGACCATTAATATTATTACATAAAGTATATATATATGTATGTATGTATGTATAAAAATTTCTTTTCCAAGTTAAAACAGCATCCCATAGTGAGCATAAACACCATTCTGCTTATCTATGGACCAAAAGGTGGGCTTTCAGATTGCTTCTTCCTTTTCATTCACATTCAAAATGCTCCAAAAAGCCCACTCATGCACCAGGAATGGATTCCAATCCCACTGCCAGGAGACCCCTTAAACATTTCAAGCTAAACAACTGTTTATCTTGCCTATCCAGAGGGCCTACTCCAGTCCCATGGGGGCTCCACAGCAATTGGTCCACAGTTCATGAGTTTCCACTAGTTTTGCCTGGTCATCTCTGTATGTTTCCCCATCATGATCTTGATGTCCCTTGCTTGTAGAATTCCTCATCCCTCTCATTGATTGGACTCCTGAAACTTGGCCTGGTGCCCAGCTGTGGATCTCTGCATCTGCTTCTGTCAGTAACTGGATGAAGACTCTATGATGACAATTAGGGTATTCACCAATCTCGCCATTTCAGGAACACTCTCAACTATTGCTAATAGTCTAAGATGGGGTCATCCTTGTGGATTCCTGGGAACTTCCCTACTACCCTGTTTCTCCCTATTCCCATGATGTCTCCATTTATTGTGGTATCTCTTTCCTTTCTCTCCCACTCTGTCCCAGTTCCACCTTGAACCTCCCATTCCCTTATGTTCATATCTCCCATCCCTTACTCTCCACTGTCCCCCTCACCCCCAGTTTGGTCATGTAGATCTCATCCATTCTCATTTGCAGGGCAATCTATCTATCCCTCTTAGGGTCCTCCTTGTGAGCTAGCTTCTCTGGAGCTGTGGGTAGTAGTCTGGCTATCCTTTTCTTTACATCTAGTATCCACTTATGTGTGAGCACACACCATGTTTGTCCTTTTGAGTCTGGGTTACCTCACTCAGGATGATATTTTCTAGTTCCATCCATTTGCCTGCAAATTTCATGGTGCCATTGTTTTTGTCTGCTGAGTAGTACTCCATTGTGAATATGTACCACATTTGCTTTATCCATTCTTTGGCTGAGGAGCATCTAGGTTGTTTCTATGTTCTGGCTATTGTGAAAAAATGCTGCTATGAACATAGTTGAGAATGTGTCCTTGTGGTATGATTCAGCATTCCTTGGGCATATGCCCAAGAGTGGTATAGTTGAATCTTGAGGTAGATTGAATCAAATTTTCTGAGAAACTGCCATACTGATTTCCAATGTGGCTGTACATGTTTGTAATCCCTCCTCTGCATCCTTTCCAACATAAGCTGTTGCCATTGTTTTTTATTATAGCCATTCTGAGAGGTGTAAGATGATACCTCAGAGTCATTCTGATTTTGGTGACTAAGTATGTTGAGAAATTCCTTAAATGTCCTTCAGCCATTTGAGATTCTTCTGTTGAGAATTCTCTATTTAGATCTGTAGCCCCCCCCCCTTTTTTTTTAAAAAAAAAGGATTATTGGGTATTTTGATGTCTAGTTTCTTGAATTCTTTATATATTTTGGAAATTAGCCCTTTGTCAGATGTGGGGTGGGTGAAGATTTTTTTCCATTCTGTAGGCTTTTGTTTTGTCTTATTTACCATGTCTTTGCCCTACAAAAGCTTCTCATTTTCAGGAAGTCTCATTTATTAATTGTCAATATCAGTGTCTGTGCTACTGGTGTTATGTTTAGTAAGTGGTCTCCTGTGCCAATGCGTTCAAGACTATGTCCTACCTTCTCTTTTATCAAGTTGAGTGTAACTGAATTTATGTTGAGGTCTTTGATCTACTCGGATGTGAATTTTGTGCAAGGTGACAGATAAGAATCTATTTGCAATCTTCTACATGTTGACATCAGTTATGCCAGCACCATTGGTTGAAGATGCTTTTTTTTTCATTGTACAGTTTTTGCTTCTTTGTCAACAATCAGGTGTTCATAGGTATACTGATTAATGTCAGGATCTTCAATTCATTTCCATTGGTCCACATGTCAGATTTTATGCCAGTATCAAGCTGTTTTTTTATTACTATAGCTCTATAGTAGATTTTTATGTCAGGGATGGTGATGCCTCCAGAGGTTGCTTTATTGTACATGATTGTTTTATCTATTCTGTGTTTTTTGTTTTTCCATATGAAGTTGAGTATTGTCCTTTCCACATCTCTGAAGATTTGTATTGGGATTTTGATGAGGATTGCATTAAATCTGTAGGTTGCTTTTGGTAAGATTGCTATTTTTACTCTGTTAATCCTACCTATTCATGAGCATGGGAGATCTTTCCATTTTCTTCTTCAATATCTTTCTTCAGAGACTTAAAGTTCTTGTCATACAGGTCTTTCACTTGTTTAGTTAGAGTTACCACACAGTATTTTATATTATTTGTGACAATTGTAAAGGGTGATCTTTCTCTGATATCTTTCCCAGCCCATTTATCATTTGTAAATAGGAGAGCCACTGATTTTTTTTTTTAGTTAATCTTGTATCCTGCCACATTACTGGAGAAATTTATCAGTTGTAGGAGTTTCCTGGTAGAATTTTTGGAGTCACTTATGTACATTATCATATTGTCTGCAAATAGTGAAAGTCTGACTTCTTCCTTTCCAATTTGTATCCCTTTGATCTCCTTTTGTTGTCTTATTGTTCTAGCTAAAACTTCAAGTAATATATTGCATAAATATTGGCAGAGTGGACAGCCTTGCCTTCTTCCTGATTTTAGTGGAATTCCTTTGAGTTTTTCTCCATTTAATTTGGTGTTGGCTGTCGGCTTGCTGTAAATTACCTTTATTATGCTTAGGTATGTTCCTTTTATTCCTTATCTCTCCAGGACCTATAACATGAAGGAGTGTTGGATTTTTCTGCATCTAATGAGATAATCATGTGTTTTTTCTTTCATTTTGTTTATTTGGTGGATTACATTGACTGATTTCTGTATGTTGAACCATCCTTGTATTCCTGGGATGAAGCCTACTTGGTAATGATGGATAATTGTTTTGATGTGTTCTTGGATTCAATTTGGCAATATTTTATTGAGTATTTTTGTATCAATGTTCATGTGGGTGATTCATCTTGCAATTATCTTTCTTTGTTGCATCTATGTGTGGTTTGTGTATCAGGGTAACTGTAGCCTCATAAAAGAATTTGGTAATGTTCCTTCTGTTTCTACTGTGTGGAATAATTTGAAGAGCATTGGTATTATTAGATCTTCTTGAAAAACTGGCAGAATTCTGTCCTGAAACCATCTGGTCCTGAGCTTTTTTTGTTGGAACATATTTAATGACTATTTCTATTTTCTTAGGGATTATTGGTCTATTTTAATTGTTTATCTGGTGTTGATTTAACTTTGGTATGTCCATTTCTTTTAGATTTTCCAGCTTTGTGAAATACAGATTTTTGAAGTATTTCCTCATTTTCTGTTGTTATGTCTCCCTTATCATTTTTGGTTTTGTTAATTTGGATGCTCTCTCTCTCTCTCTGCCTTTTGGTTAATTTGGATAAGGTCTTGTCTATCTTGTTGATTATCTCAAAGATCCAAATTTTTTTCATTGATTCTTGGTATTGTTCTCTTTTTTCTATTTTTTGTTTTCATCCCTCAATTTGATTATTTCCTGTCATCTATTCCTCCTGGGTGACTTTGCTTCTTTTTTCTATAGGTTTCAGGTATGCTGTTAAGTTGATAGTGTGAGATTTCACTATCTTCTTTATGTGGGCATTTAGTGCTGTGAATTTTCCTCTTAGCACTGTTTTTGTAGTGTCCCACAAGTTTGGGTGTATTTTATATTTATTTTCATTGAATTCTAGGAAATCTTTAATTTCATTTCTTTCTTTATTTTTTCTTGAACCATTGATGATTCAGTTGGGCATTATTCTGTTTCCATGAGATTGTACGCTTTCTGTAAATTTTGTTGTTGTTGAAATCAAACATTAAGGCATGGTGGTCCAACAAAATACAAGAGGTTATTCCATTTTTTTTTATCTCTTGAGATTTCCTTTGTGACCCAGCATTTGGTTGATTTTAGAGAAGGTTCCATGAGGTACTGAGAAGAAGATATATTCTTTTGTGTTAGGGTTGAGTGTTCTGTACATATCTATTAAGTCCATTTGTGTCATAATGTCTGTTAGTTCCCTTATTTCTCTGTTAAAGTTCTGTCTGACAGATCTGTCCATTGGTGAGAGTGGGGTGTTGAAGTCTCCCACTACTAGTGTGTGGGGCTTGATGTGCAATTTAAGCTTCAGTGATGTTTCCTTTACAAATGTGTGTGCCCTTGTATTTGGGGCATAAATGCTCAGAATTGTGACTGCATCTTGTTGGATTTTTCCTGTGATATATGTGTAATATCCTTCCTGATCTCTTTTGCTTGATTACAGTTTGAAGTCTATTTTATTAGCTATTAGGATAACTACACCAGCTTGCTTCTTAAGTTCACTTGATTAGAAAGTCTTTTCCATCATTTTATTCTGAGGTAGTGTCTATCTTTGAAACAAAGAAACACTTTGAGATGTGTTCCTTATATGCAAGAGAAGGATGAATTCTATTTTTATATCCACTCTCTTAGCCTGTATCTTTTTATAGGTCAATTGAGTCCATTGATATTAATGGATATTAATGACCAGTGATTGTTAACTCCTTTTATTTTTTGATGATCGTGTTGTAGTTTTCACTTCTTTCGTATTTGTTAGTGTGGGATTATCTATTGCCTGTGTTTTCATGGGTATATCTTAGGTTGGATTTTTCCTTCTAGTGCTTTTTGTAGGGCTGTATTTGTGGATAGGTATTGTTTAAATCTGGTTTTATCATGGCATATTTTGTTTACTTCATCTATGGTGAGTGAAAGTTTTGGTGGGTATAATAGTCTGGGTTGGCATCCATGGTCTCTTAGTGTCTCCATTACATATGTCCAGGACCTTCTGGCTTTCAGAGTCTCCATTAAGAAGTCAGGTGTTATTCTGATGATCCTACCTTTATATGTTACTTGTTTTTTTTCCTTTCCAGATCTTAATATTTTTCTTTATTTTGTAAGTTTAGTGGTTTGATAATTATGTGGCAAGGGGACTTTATTTTTTGGATCCAGTCTATTTGGTGTTCTATAAGCTTCCTGTACCTTCATAGGCATTTCCTTCTTTAGGTTGGGAAAGTTTTCTTCTATGATTTTGCTGAATACATATTCTGTGCCTTTGAGTTGGGATTCTTTTCCTTCTTCTATCCCTATTATTATTAGATGGGTCTTTTCATGGTGTCCCAGATTTCTTGGACATTTTATGTTATGAATTTGTTGGCTTTAGTGTTTTCTTTGACTGATGAATCTATTCCTCTATTATTATCTTCAGTTGCAGAGATTCCCTCTTCCATCTCTTACATTCTGTTGGTTATGCTTGCATCTGTATTTGATATTCATTTACTCAGATTTTCCATTTCCATCATTCCCTTACTTTGTGTCTTCTTTATTGTTTCTATTTCAGTTTTCTAATCTTGACCTGTCTACTTGCTTTTTCTTGGATTTTGTAGCTGGAGTTTTTTTGGTCCTGGCCCATGGTCAGGACAAGTCTCTCTCACCCACCAGTCCCGCAGCTGCTCAAACCCAACCAAATAAACACACAGAGACTTATATTGCTTATAAACTGTATGGCCATGGCAGGCTTCTAGCTAGCTGTTCTTATATCTTAAATTACCCATTTTTATTAATCTAAAAGTTGCTGCGTGGCTCATGGCTTACCAGTATCTTAACATCTTCTCATGGCGGCGGCTAGCAACGTCTCTCTGCCTCAGCCTTCCACTTCCCAGAATTCTCTTCTCTCCTTGTCCTGCCTATACTTCCTGCCTGGCTACTGGCCAATCAGTGTTGTATTTATTAACCAATCAGAGCAGCACATTTAACATACAGAACATCCCACAGCAGGCTTTTTTTAATAGGATTTATTGATTTCTTTCAATTTTTTTCATGATTTCTTTAAGGGCATTTTTCATTTCCTCTTTAAAAGCCTTTATCATCTTCTTAAAATCATTTTAATGCCAATTTCTTCTGCTGCTTCTGCGTTGGGGTGTTAAGTTCTTGCTGATGTAGAACCACTAGGTTCTGTTGGTGCTATACTGGTCTTTATGTTGTTGACTGTATTTTTACACTGGTGTCTTCCCATCTCTTCCTTCACTTGGTGCAAGCAGTGTCTGTGTCTGAAAGAGCCTCTCTTTGTCTGGTCCATACTCTTGATCCAATGAATGGGAGCTCTTGGTTCAATGGGAGCTCTTGGTCTAATTGGGGCTCTTGGTCCAATTGGTGCTGATGTAATCTATGTGTCAGGGAGTAGCTGCAGTCTCAGAGGTTGAATGGGTTTGGAGGGGTGAAGCTTGTAATTTATAGAGTCCTGTGGGGGATAGTGGTAGCCCAACCTGCCTGTTGTCCTGAAACTGGGACTGCAATGGGTGGTAGTGTAGGGTTGGCCCACAGCCTAGAGGCTGGGGCATATGGCTATAAGAACAAAGACTCACCACTTAGTCCAGTTGGCGCTGGCAGTGTTTAACCTTTCAAAGTAGTTTTTGTGTATTGTCATAGTGTATTGTATGCTCCCTCTACAATAAGTTCAATTTGTTCCTTATTTGATCAGTTTGAGAGTAAGGGGATAAGACAATGAAATTGTCAAACTTTTGAAAGCAATAAATATCAACAAGACTATTGCAAGCATAATTTTGGTTCTGTTTGCTCTGTTAGTGACATGGTTAAGAGAGTTTCAAGAGAAAGGTGGGTAGGAGGTGGTGGATGTTCCTTAGCCCATAAGTTACTTGAGTGTGATATTGTGACCTTCCACATAGCGAATGGGAGACAAAACAAGGAATTTCTGAAGCCATATGGAAGCATCATAAAGAGACATTTTGCTACTTTGGAGAAAATTGGAAGGCCTGATTCTGCTAAAATTCCAGATTAAAACACAATATCACTGTCTTCCTACATTCTTTAATGTAGACAGGATGCATCTGTCTTTATGTCCAGGATTCTCCCCCATTGGCTGAGACTGCTTGTAGTGTGAAATATGGGGCATGCTTAAGTCAGATTGAGAGCAAGCTCTTGGAAAAATGGACATGAATAGCAAGGAGATTATTCTGTGCTGGAGATGTTGATGGACAGGACAATATTTCCATATTAGAGCCAGAGTTGGTAAAGTGAACTCCACAGTAGGCATTGGAAGATAAATAGTTGGACCTGATTCCATGGAAAGGATTCCCCAGAGAGATGTGGCAGAGAAGTGACCATTGGAAGAACTCGAATGAAGCAAAGTGTCTGTATTTGTCATTCAAGTATGAGCACAGTAGATGATTCCTAGGCATCTAAGCTAAGTAGTTTTCTTTGTTCTTTTCTAAAATCATTGATGAATTCTAGGCTTCTGTTCAGTTCAGAAATGCAGAATTAAAATTTCATGTGTATAAATGTATATTTCTCAAAGACATGACTTTGGAGGGTTAAGGAACTCCAGAAAAGCCTGGCAGCAACATGGGAGTTCAACACTGAGTTTAGACACACTATGGCCTTCTGAATTTACTAGTATACTATAATTCATCAAGTTTGGGATATGCATCATAGTGTATTTATAATGGAGATGGCTTCCACATAAATCTGTCTCAGACAGGCACTTATCATCACTCAGCACTTTTTGCTTAGGCACCTGAAAGTGATCTATTATTCACTTTGGAAGACCTTGACAGATATGCAAAGTGGAGTATAAGGAAGACACTTTGCATATTTAGCACACCTGAAATTTTTATTTAAGAGTTGTGCAAAAAGCCCTTATAGCATATTATGGAGAAAAGCATGAACACATTTTCATTAGACACAGCTGAAAAGACAGAATTGGACAATATCACACTTTTTATTCTACTTCTGCAAGTAAAAAAAAAACCTGAATTTTTCTAATGTTTTTATTTGCTACTACAAGTACTTTTTTGACTTATTTATAGATTATAAGATTAATCTTTCGGCATTGTGTTCATATCTCATAAAACTTGGTTAATTTTTCATAGTTTGAAAACAATGAGAAAAGGTAGAATTGACATTTCAAGATCTTTTGGAACAGATACCAGAATGACAAGCTGATATGAATGATGTGTGGCAATTGTCAAGTGAGCATTTTAAAGTGTTGGTTAACATAAAACATCCCTTGCTGCTAAAAAATGAAACATCTTACAACTGATGTCCTTTTGAATTATTTATCACCTTAAGTCATAATTGACTGTCCTGGCAATATTATCAATTTCAGTGTGCCTTGGGAAAGGATTAAGTTTAATCTCTGTACTTTTAACTATTTTGTGGTGTTGCACATTTTTAATCTCAGCATTTGAGAGGCAGAGGCAGGGAGATTTCAGAGTTTGAGGCCAGCATAGTTGACAGAATGAGTTCCAGGACAACCAGAGCTACACAAAGAAACCCTGTCCTAAACAAAACTATAGAATAAAAGTAGGACTGTGGAGAGAAAGATCAATGCAGAATGACTATATTTCACCAAGTCCACATTTACATCTATTTCAAAGATACTGCTAGTAAACTATAAGAAAAACTTGGAGATTAAATTTCAAGAATTATAGAATAACTCAACAAACTTTGAGTGTCACATAATAATTTCCTCCAAATTGATGTGTTCATTCCTCAAAGGAGGAGAGAATCACCTAAGTGTCAGGAGCTAAGGAAATATGAGGATAAAGAAGCTTAGACTAGCACAGGGTGCTCAAGGTTACATGAGCATTAAATAATTACTAAGGATAAGAGGTTCTTAGTGGAATTGTCTGTGTGTTGGCAATGGAGCTTCAGGTATATAAATGTTATGACCAGTCTTGCTGGTGTGAAATTTGCAATGATGTATTTACCTCTGGGTCATTCATGTTTCTATATGTAAATGATCAGCTTTATACCTGTAAATAACCCAATATCATCTAGACTTGGGTAGAATCATTTATTTCTTTGTTGATTATGCCTATTCAGTGTTAGCTACTGCACAATGCAGTGTAACTCTACTTCCCCTTAGCCTTAAGTTAGGTTTACTGGTGCAGAATGATTGTCATCAGAGCTTATCTAACAATAAATCTCTGTGTCTTGATGTAGAACTGGTTGGTGGCCCAAAAGAAAACCTGAAATGGCATCTGGATAAGCAATAGCTACACTCTGAAGGGTTAGATGGGAAATAATCTCATGATTAATCTACCCATCATCAGGGGCATGATGAGACTTATTAAAACAGTAGAGCCTTCTATGGTTTTTCTTTTGGGAGAAGGCATGCTCTTAGTAATGTGTACTAACAGAATTGTGATTTCCTCAAGGTCACACTACAAGAACACATACTTTTAAATGTGGAGTTCAGGCTTATTCCTATGTGAATGTGACTGTGTGATGCTTTAGGTTTTTTGTTTTGTTTTATATTTAAAGTTCATCACAGCACCCTCCACTGCAATCTATTAGCCTGTAGGCATGGACAATGTACACATTGTATATATTTTGTGCATTAAAAAAGATATATCATATACTAATTATTACATTTAAAATATTAAGAACTTGGAACTTTCTTCTTTTCTTTTTTCTCCACTTCCATATTCTTTTTTTAAATCACACAATATCTACTCTACTCTGCAAAGTCACAATGGTTGGTTATACTTTATAATATGACAAAATAAAATATGATAAGATAAAAATAAAACAGTCACATTAAAACAGCATAGGGAAAGAGCTCAAGAGAGAAGCATAACAGTCAGAGACACATTTGTTTACACATACAGGAATCCCATGAAAATAGTAAACTCAAAACCATAATATATACACAGAAGAACTGGTACAAATTTTGTACAAGCCCTGTGCATGCTGGTTCCATCCCTGTGAGTTCATATGTGCTATGATTATGTTGATTTGTATTGTGTCTTAGGGTTCCTACTGCTGTGAAGAAACACCATGATCATGGCAACTCTTATAAGGAAAATATTTAATTGGGGTGGCTTGCTTACAGTTTCAGAGGTTCAGTCCATTATTGTCATGGCAGGGAGCATGGCGGCATGCAGGCAGACATGATATTGGCTATATCTTGATCAGAAGGCAACAGGAAGTGGACTATCTGTCAAACTGAGTCAAACATGAGCAAAAGGGACCTGAAAGCTCACCCCCACAGTGACACACTTCCTCCAACAAGGCCACACCTACTTCAACAAGTCTTAATAGTGCCACTGTTATGGGGATTATGGGGATATAGTGTTACAGGGACAAATTACATTTAAACTACCGCATTCCATTCTCTGGTACTCATAATTTTATAAAAATATCATAATGCAAAATTCATTTAGTACAAATTCAAAAGTCCCCATATTCTATAACAGTCCCAAATTTATTTAAAATTCTAAACTTTAAAGAGATTCATGCAGTCTCTTAACTGTAATCACCTATAAAAATCAAAATTAAAATCAGGTAACATAATTCCAAAAAATAATGGAACAAGATATATATTACCATTCCAAAATATAAGGAAGGGAGCAAAGTTAGAAAATATTGGATCAAAGCAAGCTAACAACCAGCTGGGAAAACTCCATCTCCCTGTCTGACATAAAAATATTCTTCAGATCTCCTACTCTTTTTAGTTTTGTTGACTGCAAAGAAAAAAAATCAAAAAACAAAAACTAAAACCAAAATAAAACCCTTATTTCTCTTGGATTAGTTCCACTACCTGATAGCAGATCTCCTCAGCAGGTATCCCATGACTCTGGCATCCTAACATCTTGGGTTCTCCAAGGCAAACCAGCCTTCAACTTCAGAGCTTCATGCAAGGGCCTCTCTAGTAGGCCTCCATTCAGGAACATCCATGACACATGCCTGGCCTCAGCAGCTTTCCTTAGACATAGAGGCAAATTACATAACCTGTTTCTTCTATTCTTAACTCTAAAGCCAGACCCACATAGTCAAAACTTCCACATTCTGCTGGTTGCTGGGGCTACAACATGGCCCCCTTATTTGATTACATCTTCACCAACTTTCTGGTTTTGATTGTTACCTTTGCTGCCTAAGCTTGGCTGAACTTGAACTTGCTCTGTAGTCCAGCCTGGTCTCAAAATCAGAAATCCACCAGCCTCTGCAATCCCAATGCTGGGATTAAAGTCATGCACTACCACATATGCCTCTAAATTTAGCTGGATAGGATCTTCCTGCCTTACTCCCAACCCCCACAAATGCTGGGATTAAAAATATGTGCCATCACCAACTTGCCTAAACTTTTCTTTAATTCTTTTTCACAAGTTGGAAACTTAGCTGAGTGGGATCTTGCCCTGATGTCACCACTCCTTTTATTCCATTTCTAAATCTGTTTAATCTACATGAATACAATATTTTGCTCTGTTCCATTTTCTGTTGCTCTTCTTCTCTTCAAATATTTTCCTTGCTCAGATTGCTCCTTTTCATTACAAATCTTCATCAGTTACCACTAATAACCCTACAACACAGTATAGTAGACAGTTTTGAGATTTCCTCTGCCAATAGAATTAATCCAAATTTCTTCTCTTTAGCCTCATGCAGACTCTTTAAACAAGGGCAAAAAACAGCCCCATTTTTTACCAAATTATCATAAGACCAATCTCTACGCTACATACCAACATTCTTCTCCTCTGAAACCTATTGATCCCCACAATTCAAATAATTCCTAGCACCATTGCCTTCCTTGCTCCTATTATTATCGCCCATGAAGCAGTGATTAAAACATTGAATTGTTTTTCTAATCCAAAGTAACAAAGTCCATGTTATTCCAAAAATATATTATCTGGCCTATCAAAGAAATACCCTAGTCCCTGGTAACAATTTCTGCCCTAGTTAGGGATTCTACTGCTCTGAAGAGACACCATGACCATAGCAACTCTCATGAGGAAAACCATTTAATTGGGGTGGCTCACTTCCAGTTTCAGAGGATCAGTTCATTATTATTATAGCAGGGACCATGGCAGCATGGAGGCAGACATGGTGCTGGCTACATCTTGATCAGAAAGCAACAGGAAGTGGACTGTCTTTCACACTGAGTGACCTCAAAGCCCACCCCCACAGTGGCACACTTCTCCCAACAAGGCCATACCTCCTAATAGTGGCACATCTTTTGGTATTGTGGGGGAACAATTACATTCAAACTACCACAGAATGCCTTATTCTCCTGGTGTCCTCCATTCTTTCTGGGTATGATTTTCTTTCTCCCTCCTTTGCTAGGAGTTCCCTGAGTTCTGAAAGTAGGGATTTGATGGAGACACTCCATTTAGGGCTGAGTGTTCCAAGGTCTCTTTATCTCAGTGTAATATCTGGCTGTGTGTCTCTGTATTTGGTCTTATCTATAGCAGAATGAAGCTTCTCTGGTGATAGCTGAACAAGGAATTGATCTATGAGTATTATGGAATGATATTTGGAGTCATTTTTCACTACTTCTTTGTAGCTGGAGTTTTCTCCAGTCCTGCCTGGCCCAGGGTCAGGATAAATCTCTCTCACACACCAGTCCCGCAGATGCTCAGACCCAACAAGTAAACACACAGAGACTTATATTACTTATAAACTGTATGGCCATGGCAGGCTTCTTGCTAATTGTTCTTATATCTTAAATCAACCCATTTCTATTAATCTATAAGTTGCCGCATGGCTCATAGCTTACCGGTATCTTAACATCTTCTCATGGCGGCAGCTGGCAGCTTCTCCCTGCCTCAGTCTTCCACTTTCCAGAATTCTCCTCTCCCCCTGTCCTGCCTATACTTCCTGACTGGCTACTGGCCAATCAGTGTTTTATTTATTAACCAATCAGAGCAACACATTTAACATACAGAACATCCCACATCACTTCTTTTTGTTTTTTTAGACCAATATTATTTGGTTTTCCCTATAGGCCCCCAGGCTGTGTAATCTCTGGTTCCTGGTCATCACAGCAGTGTCTAGTATTGGTCTCATATCATGTAGTGGTCATGAACTCACATGAGTTATTGGTTGGTTACTCCTACAGGGTTTGTACTCCTATTGCCTTAGCACATCTTGCATGCGGGACAGCATTATAGATCAAAGGATTAAGGCTAGTTTGGTGTTTGTTTCTTTTTTAGTAGCTTGCAGACTATCTTGATATAACAAAGATTCTAGAACACATGACTGAAGGCTTTGTGTAGTCACAAGGTCAACTTCTCTATATTCAATGAGTTGTATAAGTGTTGTCTTTGGCAATGAGGCCAAGTTATCATTAGTAGACAGCAACCAATTTTCTTGGCTCCAAATGTGGTTATTTAAGGATTACCATTTGTAGCCTGATCCCAGTCCTAGAAGCTTCATTTTGTCATAGCAGATCACAAGTTGGGACTCCATCTCCTTCATTATTTGGCCATTTTTTTATTTAGATCACCTTCATTTTATATATATATATATATATTTGCATAAATATGTACATAAATATATATATTTAAATAAATGTGTGTGTGTGTGTTTCTACTCTATTAGGTTTCCATTCAAGCTATCAAATTACCTTTAATTTTAGTTCTCTCCCTCTCTATTCCTTCTCTCAAACTCCTCTCTGTCCTCCTCAACTTGATCCTCCAGTTCCATCTTACTCATCTACTCATATCTATTCCATTTCCCTTTCCTAACAAGATCATTCTGTCCCCCTAGTTCCTTACTCTGCACCTACACTCTGAGAATTTATAAATTGTAATTTGATTATTATTCAAGTAAAAGCTGATATCTGCATATAAATGAATACATGCCATAAGTGACTTCTTGGGTCTAGGACATCTCACTCAGGATGATTTCTTACCTGCAAATTTCATGATATCATTTTTAAAACAAGTAAGTAATATTCAAACGTGAAAATTTACAGCATTTTCTTTATCATTTATTTTGTGGAGGGACATTTAGGTTGTTTCCAATTGCTATCTATTGTTAATAATGCCACAGTGAATATAGTTGAGCAAGTAAATGTCTCTATAGTAGGGTAAAGTATCCTTTGGGTATATGCACAAGAGTGGTACACCTGAATCTTAAGGTAGATTGATTCCTACCTTCCTGAAGAGCTGTGACATTGATTTCCATAATGGATGTACATGTTTGTACTCACTCTAGCAATTGGTGAGTGTTCTGCTTACTCTGCATCCTTTCCAGTATATGTTGTGACTTGTTGTGTGGATCTTAGCCATTTTCACAGGTGTAAGATGAAATGTCAAAGTAGTTTTGATTTGTACTTTCCTGATGGCTTTGAATGGTAAACATTTCCTAAAGTGACTCTCAGCCATTAGTTTCCTCTTTTGAAAATTTCCGTTCATATCTGTAACACATTTTAGATTCATTAATTTTTTTGTGTCATCTAGTTTATGGATTTCTTTTTTTTTAATTAATTTATTTATTTTTTAAATTACTCTCATGATATTCATTAATTACACTCATGATATTAATCACATTTGTGGTATTCATAGATTACATTTGCAGTATTCATTCAATTATATATATATATATATACATATATTAGATTTTAAATGCCGAATGTCATTTATTGAAGTGGGGAGGAGATCTTAAATACAGGCTTACAGCACAATGAGAGGACCCCGGAGGGGAGAAGTTCACTACTGCTGTTTTATAATCTTGCTTCTAATCTGTTAACGCCCATTATTCAGGATACACAGACAAGGAACTTCTCTTAAGCATTCAGGAGGGTGGAACTTGGCAGGGAATTGGCATAGGGAGGATCTCAAGGTCAAGGTGCGCAAGCAAGGCAGCAGTTACCCAAAATGGGGGCCAGGGCTCTACAGGTCCCTCTTTTATTAATAAATAAGCTTCTGACTTGGGTTGCATGGGACGTCAGCAGGTCACCTTACCCGTCATGGAGATGCCTGCCCAGACCACACAGGTGTTCTGTCTTAGGTTGGTGAGTGCCCCCCAGGCATTACCCGTATCTGAATACTCATTTTCATACAGGCTAAGTTGTGTGTGAGCTGCATAATTAATTGCTGCCAAAGATCTCAAAGTGGCACTGGGCTTGCAATCTGTGTGTTCGATAGAGAAAAGACCAACAGAGGTACTATCTCACCCATAGCCAGTGGGCTAAAGGCAAACTGAGACATTCCCTTCCTTAATGAGCCATACTGTGCGTTGATGTCCTTGTAAGATAGTATCCCAAAAGCAACTGGACCTTGAGTTTATAAATTTATAATTTTCAAAGCCAATCGAGATGTACATAACTACTGAATTAAATTTATCATGCCCAGTAGAATGAAAGATTAACTAACTTTGGTAGCTACTTTTGTTGCCAGGGTCTCCATTGTGCTAGCTGTAGTAAGCAATTATGAAATGGTAATCCCAGAAAGAGTAGCAGTGGTGGGTGCCATTGCTATAACAGCAACAGCGGCAGCAGCAATGTCAAATTCTCTTCTGGATTTTGTGGACATCCACTGGCATGGATACAACTCCAGTAACACGTACCATCAAGGCCCATTTTTTCTTGATCCCAGCACGGCTTTAGCTGGCAGCTCTTCTGGAGAATCCAATCTTATGGTTACAGTTCCTAGGCTTACATTAATGCTTGCCAGAGCTGGCGATATTGGGCTCTCAATCTCCATTGGCATCAGAGGGGTAGATTTTTTCATGAAGACCCATTTGGTCTCTGTCATGTTGGACTTCAGCAGCAGCCACAGGGTGCGTTCAGTGCTCAGGCAACCAAAGAGGAACCTCATTGTCCTGAGGGAAGACATAAACAGAACCAAAATTTACTCCAGGGCAACACCAACACTAGATCGGGTGTCCTCCACATGCTAGTAGAAAGATCCTTCCATCGCTCCAGAGGGTGATTTGCAACAGGAGCTCTCCAGTGCTTTTCTGCATTGGATATTCCAGCAGAATCCACCAGTAAACTCCAGCAGAATCCACCGATAAAAAATTTAAAATATATAAAACAAGGGAAAGAATAGAATGTGGAGAGGAATGATGATTCCCTAGTTCTCTCTTTTTTTTTGAGTTAGTAGAATGTTTGTTTGTTTAATATTTCAAATTTTTCTTTTATTTTT
>CABHPH010162330.1:0-50368 GCA_902168325.1 Peromyscus nudipes | reverse complement strand
CTATGACTCAGTTTTCTTGCTAGCTCATTCTTATAACTAAACTCAGCTTATTTCCATTAATTGATATGTCACCATGTGTTCTGTGGCTTTATCTGTGTGCCATTACATGATGCTCCCTGAATGGTAGGATGGTGTCTCCTCCACCTCTGCCTTTCTTCTTCTTGTCTCTCTCCTGGATTTCCCCACCTGGCTCCATCCTTCCCTGCAGTAGGCCAATGCAGCTTCATTTATCAACCAATCAGAGCAACACACATTCACAGCATACAGAAAGACATCCCACAGCACTCTTAGCTGGGCTTATCCCAGTGAAAGTCCTGTCATCCTCAGGGTGGGTCCAGCTGTAGACATTGTATCTATCTCTTCCAAATAATCTCTTCTGTCCTGATCCTTCTCACCTTTTCCACAAGAACCAATTTTGGTACCTACCAACCATGTCAAGATCAAAACCTTATGTAACTAGAAACCCACAATCTCTGACATCCTCTGATGGGTGCTATAGACACCTGTACATATATAGTATGCACATGCACACAGAAACACAGTCTCTCTCTCTCTCTCTCTCTCTATATATATATATATATATATATATATATATATATATATATATATAATAAAAATTTTAAACTAAATATGATGGGGATAGGATGGTGTCATGATACCTAGTTGATGTCATCAGTCTATTGTTCAGAAGAATCTTACTTAAGCTAATTTGTGGGGCTTCTGGTATGCATATGAGACTCTGAGAACCACACCCTTTTCTTTATCTGATCAATCATCCACACTTGCCTTTCAGCTACAAAGAGGCTGCAGACCAATAAGAGGAGTCAGCTAGTAAAAGAAAATTAGATTAGGCTGTGAAACACAGGTGTGTCTTAGAGATATAGCGAAAAGATTATTGAATTCCATGATGATTCAAGCTGAACAATCTGAGACACATCCTTTCTTCACTCTGATGTTGAAGGAAGAAACTGTAGGAGCCTTCCAAAGGACCACCACCCCCATTTTCCATCCCATATTTCTTCTATTAAGACAGAGTCCAAAGAAAAACGAAAGATGGATGGGAGGTGAGATCTTCTGGCTCACACCGCTTCCACACTGGCTAAACCTATAAATCCAATGGTTCTGCACTTATGATTACTCATCATGCTTATGTCCCTCACACCCACCTTCTCAGGACCTGGCAGCCGTGAACACATAAAATGTGATGCATTAGTGAGATCATCAGATGCTCACAGGGAGAATTTACTCAAACTACCCTGTGATTCAAGTATTTCTAAGATAAATTTATCAACTCTAGGAACTCATCATCCATTTAGAACACATTGGGGTATCTTCAACCTGGGTTCTGAGCCCCCAGGACATCCCAGTCATCACATGGATCTTGGGAGGATTTTCCATAAAGTATTCTCCTTCTCAAACCATCTGGACATCTTCAAAATTGCAACAGAACAATGAATACTTGTAGGATCATCTTTAAGCAGCATATATTATTGGTAGACACCTAGATGTAGACTGCTATAATCCAAGAACACAGACGAATGCTGTAAGAGGATTCAACACCTGCTTGTGCTTCCTGGAGGCCCTGTCTCAAAGAAAGTTAACAAAAACAACAACAACAACAAAAGACACAGATGTCCCATTTATGAGTGAGTACTCCACAGTCATTTTTGCTCTGAACTTTTGCTCTGACAAGTTGTAATTCTCCATGTTAACTGATACACATTGAAAAATGAAGGCCTAAAAGCCTTACTGATATATGGACACAGAGATGAATATGCAGAAAGGGGAGGTTGACACGATATTTAGTTAAGTAATATTAATAGATTCCCCCATAAGGTCTATAAACTCCTCAGCTATGAGTTCTTGTCTGGATTTATAGTACTAGGTATGAGTTTTTTCCTGTGAAGCTGGCCTTAAATCCAATCAGAAAGCAGTTGGTTACACTAATAATATGCATGTCACCATTGCATCAATGACCATATCCTGCCCACCTGAGCCAAAGAAAGAGAAACAAACCCATCTAGGACACTAGAATCACAGGAGACATCCACTGGGGAGTTCTAGGCCCTGTTTCCTGTGGGACCTGTGACCCTCACCCATAGGGGTACATTCAAATGTGATGGCTAGTACAATACAAACCCAGAGGTATGGTCAGTACCCATTGACTCTTTAGAAATCTCAGGTAAGGATTCCCTATTATCGACAAAACCATGTTAGAGACCCTAAGCCTTTTGCCATGGGCCCTGATCCCAATGAAGTTTCAGGATGGTGGGTTTTTGCAAGAAACCCCAGTGTGAGAAGGGAGACAATGATGCATGTAAGACAGAATTAGAGTGGGTAAATTAACGGCAGAAACCAACTCCTAATTCTTTGGCATCTCTTCCTTATAGAGCTGTTCAGGAAGCCCTCCCTACTGACCCATCATGGTCCTATGCTGGTCCTCTGAGATAACCTGACCATCCAGTGTTGCTCCCTCAGACACAGGCTATATTCAATTCATTATGTTTAAAGATGGGGGGACTGACCTCTTCCAATACTCTGGCCAGAATCTCCACTCTAGCCTCTCTCAGGCTGACGTTTTCCTAGACTATGGACAGATGCACTACTAGGAGGTGTGGCCTTTTTGGAGTGGATTTGGTATTGCCAAAGGAAGTATGTCACTGAGGGTGGGCTTTGAGGTCTTAGAAGCTCAAGCCAGGCTTAGTGTCTTATAGTATCTTCCTGTTGCCTGCAGATTCAGATGTACAACTCTCAGTTACCTCTCCAGCATCATGCCTGACTGCATGTTGCCATGTTTTCCTCCATTACAATAATGGATTAAACCTTTGAAGCTGTAAACCATCCCCTGTTAAATATCTTCCTTTATAAGAGTTGCTATGGTTATGGTGTATCTTCCCAGCAATAGAAATCCTAACTGAGGGAGAAATCAGTACCAGGAACTGGGGTATTTTTGTGATAGGCCAGACCATGGAAATTTTGTTTTCTTTCTTTCTCTTTCTTTCTTTCTTTCTCTCTTTCTTTCTTTCTTTCTTTCTTTCTTTCTTTCTTTCTCTCTCTCTCTCTCTCTCTCTCTCTCTCTCTTTCTTTCTTTCAAGCAATGTGGACTTTTGGTTAGGAAAGTGTTATGCTCAGATCACAGGGACCCCCAAAAGACCACCACAGAGACTGAGTCCCATATGTAAAAGCAAAGAGCTTTTATTTCAAGCTCAAGCTTGGTCTCTGTCTGTCCAACATAGCAGTGAGAGCAGACAGCCCTGAGCCCAGGCAGAGTGGGGTTTTTCTCACAGCAGAGGTTGGGGTGAGGGGATTTCCAGGATTCAGGACCCTGATTGGCTGACAATTGTCTAGGGGTATCTATAAAAAGGTAATAGGTATATGCTAGGCTCAGGGACATCTGGTGATCTTATTTTGTCTTATCTGATGGTGGGAATATTTGAGATGTCAAGTTCTTCCCCTTAGATGCTGGCCCATCCCTTGGTGGATCCTTGGGTGGATCCCTGGGTGGTGTCATCTTATGGCTTTTCTGAATCCGGGTGTTACCTGCCAGTAAGCCTGTCATGGCAGCTGTGTGGTTAAGCTGTTTTGGGTCCCTCCACAGAAAGCAGTGAACTACTTTCAGTGTAGCTTGATGGACTAAAGTAGTAGGAGCATGGAAGAGAATAATGTGCTGGGGTGATTTGAACTGTGGAGGTCTGGCTCAAGTCGTTTTAAAGAAAAATGTTAATATGTGGCCTAGAGACTGTTTTGTGATAATTTGGTGAAGAATGTGGCTGCTTTCTGTCCTTGTCCAAAAATATCTGCCTGAGGGTAAATTATACAATTATTGAGTAACAGCTTTAGCAGAGGAAATTTCCAGACAGTCCAATATTGACTGTGTTTCTTGGTTATTAGTGGCCATAATTATGCAGATTTATAATGAAAAGGAAGAAGATGAGCAAAGAAAATTATAAAATGTACCATTTGAAGAGAAAGGGGGCACCAAGAAGTGTAAACTGATTAAAGAAAAGCCTGAAGTTAAGTGGAATTAAGGGAGTGGTGACCTCAATACAAGACCCTATCCTGTTAAGATTCCAATTTGTGAAAAAGAATTAGAGAAAAGTAAAAACTTTATAGGGGCCACAAGATCAATGTCTAAGATCAGTTGTCCTGTCAAGCTTCCATGTTTCCTTGACTTCTAAGGGAACATACAGAGAAACACAAAATGGCCTGAATACTTCACTGCCTGAGGAAGTAGATCAGTCTCTCAGGAACTGAAAGGCACACAGTGCTCCAGGAGCCATGGACTCTAACCTGACAAACCTATGAAGCATAATTCTCAAGGCAACTAGGCCAGGCCAACTTCATGATTCTCTTTGGGGTGGACATCGAGTTCTCAGATGATCAAGCCAGGCCCAGTGTGACACTCTTTTCCTGCTGCCTACCAATCCAGATGTAGAATTCTCACCCACTTCTCTAGTACCACATCTGCCTGTAAGCTGCCATGCTTCCCACCATGATGATAATGGACTAAACCTCTGAGCTATAAGCTAGCTCCAGTTAAATGCTTTCCTTTATAGATACTGTCATGATCATGGAGTCTCTTCACAGCAATCAAACCCTAACTAAAACAATGTGCTATTGTCTTTCTGAGTTGGACTTACTTGGCTTAATTCAGTGATTTTTGGTTGTACCTGTTTTTCTGCACACCTTGTTTTTTGCTTAAATATGTGTCTGTAATTACCTATATAGCATGTGAAACATACACATGTTCTCCTATAAATTCAACACATATATTCATAACATTTCATATTACAAAATCTCATCCAAATCATCATATCAAGCTTGCATGTTTTGACATGCTTATCATTTACCATTTTATTGATACATATATATATTAATATTACCCCATTCATTAGGACAAAACATTTTTCTGTGTTACGAGTGTATCTGTATATCTTTGTGAGTTGCATTTCTTGTAGGCATTTGAGTTAGTGGATGAGGAAGCACCAAGGGAGATGGCTGGGAGTTAGGGGACAAAGTCCCCATTGTCACACCTATGTCTTCCTGACATCAAGGAGACACTTAGACATTTGTAGATTGTTCCTCCTTTCTTCTCAGTCCACAACACAAAGGATTATCCTGTCCCATCAGTGAGGTTTGGGGCCTCACCTCTTCGCACCTTCTGCTTTGTCTTATTTCCATGCAGCATTTTCCTTTATTTTATCTCATTTTTGGTTTTTCTAGACAGGGTTTCTCCGTGTAGTCCCAGCTATCCTAAAACTCAATCTGTAGACCAGGGTAGCTTTAACCTTAGAGATTTGCCTGTCTCTGTCTTATAAGTGCTGGTATTAAAGGCCTTTGTCACCATGCCTGGCTCCTTTTATTTTAGATTACCACATTGACCTTCTGCATTATGAAATCTATCTTTTTTTAACCCAAAACAAGTAATTTGACTCAAATAGCAAAATTTTTGAGTAAAAATCATATTCTGGATTGTAAAATATCTGAGTGAAGATGACATCTCAAAGTGCTTTCTGGGGCACTCGAACTCTCCAGTCTTCATCAAATACTCTTTGTGGGTTTTTCCTGAAATAGAAAGACATCCTGATAATACATTTGTTTTTGAAGAAACTATCTGTGGACCTGGCTTTGAAAATATTTCCTTCAAAGACATGATTTTAGATGTTTTCCAGTTATTATCTGTATTTTCCTCATCTTTCCCTCTTAATTTCAGTGTAATGTCACATGTGAGAAGTGTGGAAGTCATACAGGAAACAGATGTACATTTAATGTCAAATTTCACTCTCCATTACTGGTGTACACAAAAGCAAGTCACAAGCATGTTACTAGGTCTTGTTCGATGTTCTAGTCACGTGCATGATGTAGGGGATTAGTTTCATAAAGTTATATTTGGAAACTAATTCAGAATTTCTATATCAATATACATGTTATCTGTAAAGAACAAAATTCTTGTTCTTTCAATATATGAACCTTGTATTTACTGATCTTGCTACATTAGTTAGAACTTCAAGAACCATGATGAAAATTCATGGAGAGATGAGAAACTGCTGTGTTGCTCCTATTTTAATGGGAAGTTTCTGGCTACTCAGCACTAAATGTGAAGTTAATTTTGGTTTTCTCTACACATAATCTTATTCTGACTAACATTTTCTCTGTTACTAATTTACTGTGAGTGCTCATGATGAATGGGTGTGGGATTCTGACAAATGCTGTTTCTTCATCTACACAAATACCTCAATCATGCATATCTTAAAATTTACATCGTTGCTGTTATGAGTGAGTAAATCCCACTTCTTTGTAGTATATGAACATTTTGATATAACATTTGAATAAATTCGTATCACTAGTAACATTATCTATTCTGATAAATGAACATTTAGGCAATACTTTTATTAAGCAAACATCCCACAATGGTCTTATACAAAGTCACAGGTAATGTGGTCTTCTGTGAACATCATCATATATGTGGTCATATGGCAAAAATTAAACTTGTGGAGGACTTTACATCTGGCTCAAGATATGCTTGTTCACACATGTTCTCTTACATTGCCTTTGTCAGATGTGGTGTTTGGATGATGCCGGTCTTGTAGCTTGGGTAAAGTTGCATGGCTCATTTTTTAGGACCTGAGTTCCAGCTGCTTAGGAAAGTTTCACTTTCCCTCTAGCATTTAAAAAGGTCTGTCTATGAGGAAGAGAAACCCCCCATATTCTCCCCCAACCTCCTTCCCAGGCACGTGGAAAGGGATCTTCTCCAGTTCTGTCATGACATCAGTGTCAGGATGATAAATGCTTTGGCCCCAAAGATAGAGGAGCATTTTGTAGTTCTCTGAAAAAGGGTCTAGCAAAAACTGAATATCCTGGAGTTCTGAAAATTACCTTCCTGGTAAATTTATGCCAAGGAATGAAGTGGGTCTTTGATTCCACATGAAACCTTCCCAACACAGAGGAACTGGTTCCTTGAGATTTCATTCATACCATTTCTGGAAACATGATCAGTCCATGCTGGATCTCAAGACCTAAGAATTCAGGAAGAGGAACCTGACCTTAAACAGAACCAAGATGTTCCTGACTCTACATTGGTGGACTCTTTATTCCGTTGGCACACATGAAAAGAACGCCTGGAGTGTGGAGCTGAGTTCTTAAGAGGAATCTGTTATGTCTGAAAAGAGAAATGTGTATCTTATTGTGACCACTGCAGAGGTTGAGTTGGGAAACAGTTGTTTTACTTCCTGTAAAAAATTCTGTATTGAAAACAGGGAAGCACAAGAGACACCCACATACATCATTGTCTCAAGCAATGTAACCTCTCTGCTCTTTGCTCTCATCCCCCAACACAGTGGTGTAGGCAGAAAAGTTGTTAGGATTCCTGAAACTTACCACTCAGTGCCCACTTTATGTGGAAGGACAATGGGTCACATTTTTCTTCTTGCTTTGAACTTTTAGGAGAGTCCTCGTGGTTTACTATAATATTGCCTCTTAATTACTAACATATTACTAAACTATGTTTTAATAATTAGTTTAAACTAAAACTTAGCTGTAGGAAAACCCAGCCTTGGTGTATGATGACCAGCTGCAAGTCTCCATGAAACCAAAGAAAGAATCAGGATTAGCCTGGGCTGCACCAAGTATGGGCTTTCTTTCCTGCGGTTCTTAATTCTGAGCTCACAGGCTTGCACAAAGCAGGTAGGTGCTCAACCCCTGAGCTGTATACCCATCTTTGTCTAAGTGGCATTTTTTGGAAACTTGCTGACAGATAAATAGCTATGAGTAACACTAGACCAGCAGACTCCACTGTTTTTTTGTTTGTTTGTTTGTTTGTTTTGTTTTTTGTTGTTCAGATTATCAGATGGGGGGCTTGCATAGTGGTCAGAATACAAGGTGATTTCATCAAAGCTAAATGAACCTGATTTATCTCTAGAAACATCAAAGATGTCAGTCAAATTCCTGACCCCAACTGGCATATATTCCAGACAAAAGCTATATGGATTTCCCTCATGCATCTCTTTATGAAGAGAGTCTGCAAAGAAAAGAGGCAATGGTCATTCAAGAAGTAATTGTATTCATAACAAGGTGAGTGCCAACCACATTTTCAGACTCATCAACAATCACCAATTTCAATACTAAAGCAATAGCCTGCTAATTAGTCCTCTTTGGGGTTTTTGACCAGTGTTTTTCTCATAAACATGTGTTTCTACTAAGGCCCTATTGATAGTTTGATCAATTTAATCATTTGGTATTAGTAATTTATGTGTATTTGCCCATGTATTTTCCCTCCTATGCTGGATCAGTGTGAGTGGAACTGGTGATTTGTGTCAGCAATGAGAAAGATGTAACTTATGGTCAATATGAAATTTTGTTTTTTAATTTCTTCTGAATGTCTACAGAAGCTTAATGATGTAGTCTGAGGTGGGCTTCCTTCCCTGTAAAGCACAATGATTTATTTCTTAAAAGGAAGTATACAGTTTGTTGTGAACACATTCATAAGATTGTTTTGAAATGTATGATTAATCACTTCCTTGGAAGTCTTGGCTGCCATAATCTTCTTTGTTGAATATTCTTAAAGGCAACATGTCTCCTGTGTATTTTTTGTTTTCAATACTTATTATATGATTTGGTCAAACACCTTATATTTTTTCCTGTAGAGACATCAGAACCATTGTGGCTTTAGATGTCCAGACAGCATGGAGATGTGAGAAATGTTTTTTTTTTTCCTATCAAATATAGCCCCCTCACCAAGTGCCACTATTCCTCACTTCTCAAATCTTTTGTATAAAGGAGTTCAAGTATTTTAATCACCTGACCTGATAAGGCCTTTGTTTACACAAAGATCCCCACAGCATTCCCAGAATCCAGGCCCCTTCCCTTTTCCTTTGTTTCCTGATAGTGGTTGTGCACAAGTCTAGTGCAAGCTCAAACATTATCAAGTCCTAGCATGGGAGGGGAGGTGGGCATGGGGTCCCACTCCTAGCTGGGGAGATACTGGCAATTGATAGCTACTGGGAAAAGGAGAGTCAGTTTTTTCTTTGAGAGTGTAGGTCCCGATTGGTTATCCAATACTTAGTGGTCAGCCCTGAAATCATATATGCAAGTAACAAAATGTGGACTAGGAAGGTTATATTTATGTATATTTATATATGTATAAATATATAAATGTACACATATATGTAACAACTACTGAAGAAGCAGAGGCTCTCAATTGGCAAGAAAACAAGGAAGGTTACATGGGAAGGGCTGAAGGGAGGAAAAGGGAAAACATTGCAATTATATTTTAATTTCAAAATATTAAAAAAGAGAGTCTACTTATTCTCATGTGGTCATCATTTATCATGAACATTCCTTGTGTTTCCTCTCTGTACTTGATCCAGTTGGGATCTCCCGCTCCCCCAAGTTCTCTTTCCCTTGCCCCTCGCCCCTCATTACCCCCACTCATGTCCAGTCTGTTCATGTAGATCTCATCCATTTCTCCATCATTGGGCGATCCCCATGTCTTTCTTGGGGTCCTGTTTTCCAGGTAGCCTCCCTGGTGTTGTGAGTGGCTGTCCAGTCATCCTTGTTCCACAACTAGTATTCTCCTATGAGTGGGTACATACCATGTTTGTCTTTCTGAGTCTGGGTTACCTCACTCAGGAGGATTTTTTCTAGATCCCTCCATTTGCCTGCAAACCTCATGATGTCGTTGTTTTTCTCTGCTGAGTAGTATTCCATTGTATATATGTACCACAGTTTATTTATCCATTCTTCGGTTGAAGGGCATCTATGTTGTTTCCAGGTTCTGGCTATTACAAATAATGCTGATATGAACATAGCTGAGCAAGTGCCCTTGTGGTATGATTGAGCATTCCTTGGGTATATGCCCAAGAGTGGTATAGCTGGATCTTGGGGGAGATTGATTCCCAATTTTCTAAGAAAGCGCCATATTGATTTCCACAGTGGCTGTACAAGCTTGCATTCCCACCAGCAGTGGAGGAGAGTTCCCCTAGCTCCACATCCTCTCCAGCACAAGGTGTCCTCAGTGTTTTTGATCTTAGCCAATCTGACTGGCGTAAGGTGGTATCTCAGAGTTGTTTTGATTTGCATTTCCCTAATGATTAGGGATGTTGAGCAATTCCTTAAATGTCTTTCAGCCATTTGTGTTTCCTCTGCTGAGAATTCTCTGTTTAGTTCTATAGCCCATTTCTTAATTGGACTATTGAGAATTTTGATGTTTAATTTCTTGAGTTCCCTATATATTTTGGATATCAGTCCTCTGTCAGATGTGGGGTTGGTGAAGATCTTCTCCCATTCTGTGGCTGTCGCTTTGCCTTGTTGACCGTATCCTTTGCTCTACAAAAGCTTTTCAGTTTCAAGAGGTCCCATTGATTGATTGTTTGTCTCAGTGTCTGAGCTACTGGTGTTATACCTAGGAAGCGATCTCCTATGCCAATGCGTTCAAGACTACTTCCTACTTTCTCTTCTAGCAGGTTCAGAGTAGCTGGATTTATGTCGAGGTCTTTGATCCACTTGGACTTAAGTTTTGTGCACGGTGATAGATATGGATCTATTTGCAGCCTTCTGCACGTTGATATCCAGTTATGCCAGCACCATTTGTTGAAGATGCTTTCTTTTTTCCATTGTACGCTTTTGGCTTCTGGAGAGGCCCACAGAAATCCACAAAGATGCCCCCACAATAGACTGCTGGCAATAGTCAAGAAATAGCCCGATCTGACCTACCCTGGTGATAGGATGGCCAAACACCTTAATTTTCATACTAGAAACCCCATCGAGTGACTGAGAGAACTAGATGCAGATATCCACGGTCAGGCCCTGGGTGGAGCTCCGGGAGTCCAATTGGCGAGAAGGAGGAGGGTTTATGTGAGCTAGAGTTGTTGGGACCAGGGATGGATGGAATACAGGGACAAGTGGCCAAACAAATGGAAACACATGAACTGTGAACCAATGGCTGAGGGGCCCCCAACTGGATCAGGCCCTCTGAATGGGTGAGACAGTTGATTGGCTTGATCTGTTTGGGAGGCATCCAGGCAGTTGGACCAGGTCCTGTGCTCAGTGCATGAATTGGCTGTTTGAAACCTGGGGCTTAGCAGAGACACTTGGCTCAGCCTGGGAGGAGGGGACTAGACCTGCCTGGACTGAGTCCACCAGGTTGATCTCAATCCTTGGGGGAGTCTTTGCTCTGGAGGAGATGGAAATGAGGGGGTGGGCTGGGGAGAGGGGGGGGATTGGCAGGAGGGGTAACGGGGTGATCTATGACTGATATGTAAAGTTGAATTATATTGTAAAATAAAATAAAATAAATTATATATAAAAAAAGAGAGTCTAGCTCTTGTTATGTCAACCATGCTCCAACCATGCTCTAAGACCACACATCCAGGAATATGAACAGGAGAAATTGAACTTGATGGCTGAAAGAAAATAGAAGACACAAAGTTGGATGAGTAGAGAAGGGTTTAGTGTACCTGGGTGGAGTTGAGAGAGGTGTGAATACGGTCAAAATACACTGTATAAAATTCTCAAAAGATGAAAAGACAATTCCCATATTTTAAACAATCTTGCATCAAGAGAGAAACAAAAGTGACAATCAGTTTGGAGACCAGCGAGCTAGAAGCCAAAGAAGGAGGAGGAGTGGAGCACACAAAAATAATTTAATTAAATGTACATAGAGAAGTGTCACAGTGGAACTCACAAACACAGAAAAAGATAGGGGAAGAAAGAAAAGTATAAAACAAGCAAAAATAAGTATTGTTTGTCCAGACAAAGTTGAAAATACAACAAATTGGATCATGGGATAAAACAGAGGTAAGGTGGGGCTCAGTGATAGAGCGCTTGCTTAGACTGCCACCAGGGCATGGTGTCACACAGCACTATTCACAGAGGTCCAGAGCTGGATGCAGATTCCTGTGATTTCGAGGCTAGCCTGCTCTATATAGCAACTCTTGGGGCAGCCAGGGTTTCATAGTAAGACCCTGTCTCCAAAACAAAAGCAAAGCAGGGCAGTGGTGGCACATACCTTAATCCAGCACTCAGGAGGCAGAGGAAGGTGGATTTTTGAGTTCAAGGCCTGCCTGGTCTACAAAGTAAGTTCCAGGATAGCCAGAGCTACACAGAGAAACATTGCTTCAACAAAAAACCAAACAACCAAACAACAACTATAACCACAACCACAACAAAAATCCAACCAAACACCCCAAACTGTTCAACAACAACAACAAAATGAGAATGGTAGAGGCCCTGAGTTCCATCCCTAGAATAGACAGAAGGTAGTAGAAAATCTTTCTTTAAAAAATAAACAAAACCTAGTTTTTTGATCATTTCAAACTGTGTTTTGATACTATTCACCCTTCCCCTATATTATCTGTGAAATGGGTCTTTCTCCATTCAAAGGTCTTCTGATTCTCTTTTCCTACCCATGACCATGATGATCTGCAAATTTCATGCATATTATAACAGGCTATCCATGAACACTCCGAGCAGAGAAGGACACTCAATGAGTACCTACGATATGGAATACTGTGAACCTTTCATGCTCCAAACCCAAATTTTGTCTTGGCCTGAAAACTGGGGATGGCTTTTATGGTGATATTTTATTTGTACTGAAATGTGATTTTATCTGTATGTTAATAAATAAAGTTGCCTGGGGGTCAGAGCTAATAACAAGCCATAGCAGAAGTCGGGCAGTGGTAGCACATGCCCTTAATCCCGATCACATGACAGGCAGATCTCTGTGTGTTCAAGGATACAACCAGCATGGAGATGCATGCCTTTAATCTCAACACCAACCATAGATGACCTGGAGGTCTGTATAGACAGGCAGTGACGAGGAGGTCATGTGGTTGAGTTTACAACCAATGAGAAGGCAGAACAGAAAGTCAATAAAAGGACAGACACACAGGAAGTAGGCCTCTTGCTGAGGGGAAGGACAGCAGCGGCAGTGAGGGGTAAGAAAGGGTTTTTAGCTCTTAGCCATTGCTCTGACCTCTTGGGCTTTTAACTCTGCAATTGGCTCTGTGTTTCTTATTTAATAAGACGGTTACATCTACAGGCTTTAGACACAATTACTCCATAAGCTGATGAATGAAGTGCTCATAACTGACTCCAAACAAGGAACCTCAGAGATAAAATGCTTCTGCTCAAGGTGGCATGGCAGAATTCTTCTCCAAGATACAGAAACACAGAAGAGGCAAGAATGGCACTGGAGATTGATTGTAGGGAGATGAGGATGGATGAAGTTGCTAAGAATAAAAAGGGGTGGGGGAATTCTCTGTAGGGGAATGTGCATCAGTCTCAAGAACATGAGAACTATAGTGTTTTCTTCTCTGTCTCTATTCTTCCTCTGTTCTTATCTCCAAGATCAATCTCCATATGAACCTCACAGTCGGGTGTTCAGTTTGTCTCTGCTGCTCTGTGTCCACTCTGAAGCATTAACATCTATGTTGTCCAATACACCTCCAGAACTGGAGAGATGATTGGTTCTCAAAAGGATCCCATACTGCTGTACAGCTCAATTGGCTGAAGCCATGAAGGAGATTTCATAAGGAGATTCAGTGAGGGAAGATGACCACTCAGCCACCCAAATCTGGAAATGGAGAGCTGAGGAACTCATTGATATTTCCTCATTGACATCGGTGTGATGAGGGCCAGTTGGGTAGAGATGGGTGAGTTGGGAGAGAACACCATCTTTGAAGAAGTGACTACAGAGAATCTGGAGCCTGTCCAAACCACAGCATTAGGGAAATGAGAGCCAGGCCATTGGGAAAGGCAGTTCCCCTTTCTGTGGAGATCCTGAAGTGTAACCATTTGATGGAGAGCACTCACTCTCCAAAAATCATACCATGTATTCCAGTCCATCTGGCCAGGCACTGTGGCCCTCTGTATATGCACAGTTGGAGTCACAGAGAAGAGATGGCATGGCTTTCACCATCACAGTCCTGATCTGTCTGGGTGAGATACGAAGAGTGGGAAGAAACACTGTGATCCAGAAGGGACCATCTCACACAGCCCAAGACTTTCCCAGCAGAAAGTTTAGGGGTATGGGAGATTCTCCGGAGAAAAGATCTTTCTGAGAGCTCATGGAGAAATCCTGAACAGGGAACTCTCTTCTAGGACTGAGTCTGAGACCCTGGATCCAAGTGCTGGCACATAAGCTATTCTTCCTCACTCTACACAGTAAGAATGAAGAGAAATGGGTAATCATTGAGATGTGGGGAGTGTGCAAGACTGAGGGCTAGATCCAATGGAGTATATCCCAGGACACCCGTTTACTGATTCTTTGTAGGAACCTTACCAAAGCCGACCATCAAAGCTAAGCCATGCTCTCTGGTCACTAAGGGAACACAAGTGAACATTTCATGTGTGGGGACTTCAGATGCACAGAAGTACCTTCTTCTTATTAAGAAATTCAAACAAGTCCAGCATAAACAAACCTCAACAAAACGTGGGGAGAAAGCCGTGTTCCCCATAAGCTCGATTGGAGAGTATGATGGAGGACAATATTACTGTTTCTATGAAACCACTTCTGGCTGGTCCGAACACAGTGACAAACGTGAGCTGGTAGGGACAGGTAAGAGGATACTAAGAGGTACTATCCCAGGCTCTAACTTCAAGGAGAAGGGACTGCTCTCAGGATGTCCCTTTCTTGCAGTCCAGCCTTGTTGACAAGTTGGGCTTCATGAGCATGTTTAAAACTCTGTCCAGAGGTTGGGGATTTAGCTCAGTGGTAGAGCACTTGCCTAGCAAGTGCAAGGCCCTGGGTTCGGTCCTCAGCTCCAGAAACAAACAAACAAACAAACAAACAAACAAACAAACAAAAGAACTCTGTCCGTTTCTCTCCAAGGAATCTTTGACAATAAACCCTTCCTATCAGTCCTGCCTGGACCTGTGGTGACCTCAGGCGACAACGTGACCCTCAGGTGTTTCTCACAGAAGGGATATGACAGGTTCATTGTTATCAATGAAGGAGAACAGAAGCACTCTGTGATCACAGAGTCACAGAAGACATCTGCTGGGCAGTTCCAGGCCCTGTTCTCTGTGGGCCCTGTGACTCCCAGCAGTGGTGGGACATTCAAATGTTACGGCTACTTCAAGGCAAACCCACAGGTTTGGTCATAACCTAGTGACTACCTGGAAATACATGTCTCAGGTGAGGCAGCCCCACCATTGACCCAATTATATTTTAAAACCCTACTCTTTCTTTGAACCCTGCTGGGAGGTGGTTGAGGAGAGTTTCTGGATCCTGAGAGAGAGTCCCAGAGTGTGAGAGGCAGTGGCACCAGCAAGGTAAGCTGGGAGGGAGAAAAAGCTTGGCAGGAACCAGCTCCTTAACCACCTGCCTATGTTTCTTCCAGGGCTGTCCAGGAAGCCCGCCCTGCTGACTCAGCAAAACCATATCCTGGCCCCATAGTGACCCTGATCATCTACTGTTGTTCTGGTGCTGGCTATGACAAACTTGTCCTGGCCAAGGAAGGGGGAACTTACCTCTCCCAGCACCATGGCTGGGCTCTCTCAGGCTAATTTCATCCTGGGCCCCATGAGTAGCTTCCATGAGTGCCAGTACAGATGCTAGGGTATACACGATCTCTCCTGTAAGTGGTCAGCACCTCATGGCCCCATAGATTCACAAGGGAGAGGCCCTGGCAACCAATCTGAGGACTCAGACATCATAGCACCTTCTGAGAAAATCTAAGAGGTGATAGACAGGATGAGAGTAGAGTGTCTCAGAGAGGAAGAGACTCTGAGACAGGAGAGGGAGGGAGGAACAGGGTCAGAAAAACAAAACAAAACGAAGCAAAACAAAACAAAACAAAATGGAAAGAGACCAGGTTCTTACAGACAACACAGAATACGGTGGGAAACCTGACATGATCCTGTCTGGTAGTTTGAGCAGAGTGTTCAGGAGGCTTCCCTTTATTCTGAACTGTGAATGGTAATTTTTCTCCCTAATCCTGATCCCTTTCGATTTCAGATGAATTGTTGTTCTGAAGTGACTTAGTCATGTGTTTTGACTGCAAAGAGCACAGTAAGGCTGAGAATTTTCATAAGAGTACCAGAGGGATTCAGCAAGAGGAAGACTCATCATGGATCTTCACGAGCTTGTATAATGAGAATGGCGGGCATTTACAGGAAATGGGAACGTGGATCTCAGAGGAAACCTTGGGTCTATTAAGCACTTCACAATCATATACCTCTTCTGTTCTTAGGATCAGCTAAGAAGATCAGTCTATCTCAGAATATGCGCAAACCCAAGACAGATAAATAAGGAGAATTCAAAATTGCAGCACTGGGCACAGAAGGTCCAAGACCTTTCCAGGGAAGGCAGGCTATCGTGGGGGAAATTTTGGCTTTTCCTAATGTCTGTGCCTTCTTTACCCCAAACCACAGCATCAGACACCAAGGATCACACAGTGGAAAATCTCATCAGGATGGGGATGGCTGGCTTGTTCCTCATAATTCTTGGGATTCTGCTGTTTGAGTCTCGGTACAGCCAGAGATAGACCTACCATGCAGCTGGGAAGTAATCAGAGAAAGAAGTACATCTTTCAAGGACTCAGAGTCTGAGAAACAAATATGATAATCCCACATTTTTCTGTTAAGAAATCCCATTCCTTTTGTTGAGGAACTGTTCTGAGAAGGTCCAAGGAGCAAATGTGTCTTGGGTGCAGGAGAAGATGTGGGTGTTATGATGAGATCATCTTTAAGCAAACAAATTTCTGTCCCTTTACCTACTGTAGATATTTTCTGACTGACCAAAACTCTATTCTGAATCTATAATATAAGGGAACAGCCTATCTCATATGCCTCGGTCATGTCCTCATTTCTGTACATCCTCTGTTTTCTATCCCTTTCATGTGACATATTCCATTATAAATTACCACATTCACTATGGCAATAGCCTTGGTCTGTTGTGCTAGAAATGCCTCAATTAAAAATAATGAATAAAGTCAGAGTCCAGACTGCAATGTCTTTCCATGCCTATGATGATCCAAATCCCACTGCATTCACTCCAAACACTTCAGTCCCAAGATCAGAAGATGCCTGTATGTTCCCTCAGTGGACCCCTTACTCTATCACCATGTGAAGGTGTCCCTGAGCCTGTCATACTTTTATCAGAGTCTGGAAGGTCTATGGGTACAGGAGACATCTCCTGGTCCTGAGCTGTGATATCTAGACTGAATTATTCAGCTTGAAGCTCTGACATTAGCAGAGAATGTCAATGTGAGAGGGTTTACTGAGCTTGGTTGCCATGTGCTGCCACTCACTTCAGGGGCTTTAGAGTCTTCTCCACGATGCGCTCAACACTAGGTCCCAGGATGTCGTGCAAAATATCGTAATTGGCAGTAGCTGATAGGAAACATGAGCAGAACTCACTGACCTTGCATCAGGAAATAAACAGTGTCCTCCTGACATTACCCATTGCCAATATTTCCCTGTTGCCCGGAGGCTGCTGCTGAAGCTCCTGAAGCTGTGAAAGAAAAGATGGGGAACACCAAAGGGAACCAGGAAAGGAAGGGCTGCATGGATCCAGCTGAGATATTCAGGGATCCAGAAGCCCCAGACCCACCTCCTATAACCTAGATCAGCCAACGACATGCTGGGTGGAAGGAGGGAGTGCCATGTATCCCAGCCTTTGGAGGCCTGCCTTGTTCTCTGTTATGGAGTCCAGGCAGCGCCATTTACTGAGGTCTTTTTGTGTCATTCATTAAAAAATACCCCACACTGTCCTACAAGTAAATCTGATAGAGGCAATTTCTCAGTGGAGAGTCCCTCTTCCCTGGTGACTCTAGCTTGTGTCCAGTTGTGAAAAACTAAGCAACACACTCTTCTTAAGCTCAGGAATTATAGATGAGAGTCCATGGACCTGACCGGATCATCACAGTAACCCCGAAAGGACAGTCCACTGCCACTGTCTTTACACTGTACTGATACCTTACATGGAACCAGGTGAATTTCCTTCCCTAAGCAGTGGTGTCAAGGGCATTGAGACGTAACGTGAAAAGTCAGATTGAAGATGTGGGAAGGAGGGGACAGAGGCTGGGGAAAGAGATTCCTAAAAAAGTTTAGATGCAGAGGTGGCAGGGGGAGGGACTTCTCCTTGTAGACATTGAAGAATTCAGAAGAAAATTAACAGTTAAGGGAGTACAAACCCAGGATGGAAGGAAGATCAGCTTCTCTCGGGGCATCATCTACAGTATTAGAACTCTCCCCTAGACTTTCTTTGGTACTGGCTGAGTGGCCAAGTTGGATCTTATAATCAACCCAGGCAGTGAGGAGGTATCCTCAGTTTCTCATCCTTCTTCTCACATTCTGACATTAACTCCAAACTTTCCTGACCTGATTTATTCCTATTGCTGTCCTCTGGGCTTCAGCCCAGTCAAGGCTCAGTGAAAACTCAATACATATATACTGTCACACCATCCACCTCCTTCAGCACTGAAGGCTCCTGACCTAGTTATTCCCACTACGTTCAACACTTCAGATGCCATTCTAACAATCTACTCTTGTCTGTACCCTCCTCCATTCTGTGGGGTTCTGCATCCTTCATTATCACAGAGAATCCCCTGCCCTCATGTTCACAGTCAACAGATAATCTCTCCTCCACCAAACCCACATCTTCCTACAAAGCAAACTCATTCCAGGACACAAGCTACCTCTACCAAGCATGCACACGCACAGACACACACACAGACACACACACACAGACATACACACCACATACACACACACACACACACACACACAATGAGAGAGAGCAAGAGTGAGTGAGATACTGAGAGACAGAGAGAGAAAGAGGGGGAAGAATCACTTCCTAAAACATCTGTGCCTTTCACAGTTGCTTCCCGGAGACAATAGAGAACAGAAGACATCACTTCACCTCTTTACTCTGATAAGACTAGAAAAATATCCTTAAATTAACCTTCTCAACTGTAAATTCATTCATGAATTCAGTTCTGTACTGGGGAATCTGGAAACTCACATATACAACTTACTATACTGTTGGGAACATTGCTTAGGTTCAGATTACTACTGGAAATTTATTGGTTTTCTATCAATAAGATCTTCTTATATCATCACTCCGTAACAGTAATCTCCCTAGAGCAGCAACATAGTCATATCTTCCTTTACCTAGAGATTACCCATTGTTTAGAGATGAAGGCTCACAGCACATTCATTGTGAAAGAGTAAGATGAGTTCACAAAACCCTGTGAGAGTTTCACTTCTCAGAAGAGCTGCTCTTCCTCCTTGATGAGCAAGCATTCATAAGTCTGTCTCATCCTCTGCTCAAGTCATTACCTGACTTTTCTTCAGTGCAGCATCAACTCAGAACTCATCAGATTTCCAGGTTTAGGGTGACTTAACTTTCCCTTTTCTGTAGCTCCTGAAAGTACGCAAAGCTGCAGTTGATTTAGTCATCATTTCCACCTTTGCAAGTGTGTGTCTTCCTCAGTCCAGGGAATGAACCTGTTGGTAAGACCAGTAACTTTCTGGCATGGCACCAAGTAGATGTGATTTGGGCTCAATGGACAGTCATAGTTGTCTGGCTGATGGAAGGAATAATTCTTGCACTGAAAAAGGTCTGGGAGAAAGGACTGGGTACCACATGAACTACAGTCAAGTGCTCAGTGTGTCTCTGCTGCTTTGCAAGCTCCCCCGCATGGTTGGCCTCCACCTTCCCTCCACAAAATCTTTAAGGATAGAAAGATAACCAGTTATGCAATAAACTGAGTACCCAGGAGGAGGTTTGAGAGAGCAGGAACCACCCTCACTTATATTCACAGGGAAGTGACTGGCTTAGGAAGAAAGAATATCTGCAGCTATTTCTGAACATAGAGAAATGAGAGAGAGATGATGCATGGGTTGTAGTGAGACCTTGTTACTCTCTGTGATGTCAGTAAAGGTCTGTTTTTTGTCTCAGCCACTGTGCAGAGTAAAAAGGCCTGTGTTCTGAAGGAGAATTCCCCTGTTTGAGCAAACAGTCCCATGATAGGGAACAAGTATGAATACATTAGGTAGGGTGAGTAGGAGGCAGTGTTGAGACATGAAATGGAAATGTTGCTTCTGTTCAGGAAGCTTATTATGGAAGGGGAGAAGCTGAGACTTTTAGCAACAGGACCTATTATCAGCATGTTTTATTCCCTTTTCCTGAGAGACCATCAGCACACTCCTTCAGTTACTCTGGGGTCTTTAAGTTCCTTCAGATCAGGGAAGGAGACACTTGGTTCAGAGTGGGTGTTAATTGTGGGAGTGTCACCTGCTTCAGAATAAGTCAGAGTGAGTGACTTGGTACTCAGTTCCTGTGCTCAGGATACTTTATTTTGACTTCAGATTACATGAGTACAATTTACATTTGTTAGAAAAGAACATCATATAGGCTAACTTCAGATCTTTACTGTAGCTAGAGAGTTTTCTCTCCGGGTCCTGCCAAGCCCCGGTAGTCCGACAAACAGCTTTTAAAATAAACACACAGATGTTTATATTATTTAAACTGTTTGGCCTAATGGCTCAGGCTTCTTGTTAACTGTTCTTATATCTTAAATTAACCCATTTCTATAAATCTATACCTTGCCATGTGGCTCGTGGCTTACCAGCATCTTCACATGCTGCTTGCCATGGCAGCGGCTAGCAGTGTCTCTCTCTCTCTCTACCTTCCTGTTCTCTCAATTCTCTTCTCAGTTAGTCCCACCTATACATCCTACCTGGCTACTGGCCAATCAGTGTTTTATTTATTAACCAATCAGAGCAACACATTTGACATACAAAACATCCCACAACATCTTTACCTTTCTCTTCCTTCTTCCAAGACCAATTCCCCAGTCTCATCCCCAGCTCTCTAGAAGACCTTTGGCTGTGTCTCACTCCCTAGCCTCATTCCAAAGGGACTAAAAAAGCAGAGCCTGGTGAAACAGCTAGCTTCCCACTCTCTTACAATGCCCACAAATGCCACCAGTCCATCTTCATTTCTAAGTGTAGCTCCCAATGCCCAGAGACACATTTTACCTGGAACTTCCCCATGGCCACACCTCTCAAGATCCCAGAAGGTTTTCCTACAATTAATGTATAGTCATCACACTCTCCTAAGAACCAGAGAGGAAACAGAAACCAAGAAACAGAACACTGACCCAACAAAAACAGGACCAGATATCAGTACCTAGAAGTACAAACTTCTCAATCCTAGATACCTAGAAGCCAGCATAGAAAGCCAGTCCATAACAGCCAGAACAATATGTCTTCACTAGAGCCCAGCAACCCTCCCATAATGGGATCTGAATATTACAATGTAGTTGAAGCACAAAAAAAGACCTTAAAAGAGCCATTATGGACATAACAAAGACCTTTAAAGAGGAAATAAAAAAATCCCTTAAACACGTGAAAACACAAATAAACCATGAAATGACATGAATAAAACTGATTAAGACCTGAACGTGGATGTAGAATCAATAAAGAACAACCAAGCTGAGGGAAATATGGAATTGAAAAATTTAGGAATTCAAACAGGGACATCAAAGGCAAGTATCACTAATAACATATAAGACATGGGATAGAGAATCTCGGGCATTGAAGACACAGAGAAGAAATCGAGACACCAGAATGGACATTACACCTAAATAGAAATTTCTCAAAAGAATATATACAAATTACCAATTGGTAAATGAAAATATACTGTATAGCGCTAATTGTCATGGAAATGCAAATCAGAAGAACAATGAGGCTTCACCTCACTCTATTGATAACAAATGCTGGTATGGTTGTGGAGGAAAGGGAATCCTTGCATGCAAGTGATGGGAATGTAAATTAGTATAGCTATCACTGAAAAACAGCATGTGATTTCCTTAAAAGTTAAAAAGAGAACTATTATATGATCGAGCAGTCTTATTATTGATTATATATCCAAAGGAAATGAAATAAATTCACCAAAAAGAAAAAAAAAAGAAATGGAGACACCAGTCACAGAAAATGTTAAACCTAAAAAACTCTTGAGAAAAAACATAAAGGAAATCTGGGACACCTGAAAAGACCAAATATAAGAATAATAGGAGTAGAGGAAGGAGAAGAAATGCAGGTCAAATGCCCCCAAAATTTTTAACAAAATCATAGAAGAAAATTTTCCTAAAGAAGGAGATGCTTATCAAAGTACAAGAAGCATACAGAACACCAAATAGAATGGACCAGAAAAAAATCCCTTGGCACATAATAATTAAAACACTAATTGTACAGAACAAAGAATGAATATTAAGAGCTGCAAGGGAAATAGACCAAGTAGCATATAAAGGAAGACCATTATAATCATACCTGACATCTCAATGGACACTTTAAAAGCCAAAAGAAACTAGACAGATGTGTTAGAGACTCTAGGAGACCACAAATGCCAGCCTTGATCACAATACATGGAGAAAGTTAGACATTCCATGGTGAAACCAAATTTAAGTAATACCTGTCTACAAATTCAGCCCTGCAGAAGGTTATAGAAGGTAAACTCCAACATAAAGAAATAACTACATAGAAGAAAACACAGGGAATAAACAATCACAGACAAGCATTCTCAAAAGAAGATAAACACGCATACACCACCACCACCACCACCAAAATAACAGGAATCAAGAGTCACTGGTCATTGATATCTCTTAACTGGAAATGTCTCAGTTCAAGAAAAAAAAAAAACCAGACTAACAGAATGCAAAACAGAATCCATCCATCTCTAGAATTCAAGAAACACACCTTACCATCAAGGATACACATCATCTCTGGGTAAAGATTTAGAAAAATATACTCCAAGCAAATGATCCTAAGAAATAAGTTGGTGTAGCCCATTTTACTATCTGACACAAAATAGACTTCAAATCCAAAGATATCAGAAAAGTTAAGGAAGGAAACTACATAGCCATTGAAAGAAATATCCATCAAGAGGACATTTCAATTCTTAACACCTATGCTCCCAAAACAAGTGCACCAAAGTGTATAAAAGAAACATTTCTACAGGTTAAATCACAATTTGTTCCCACACACTGATAGTGAGAGATTTCAATACCTTTCTCTCACCAATAGACAGGTCATCCAGACAACAACTTAACAGAAAAATGATCGGAGCTCATTGAAGTTATAAAACAAAAGAGCCTAACAACATTTCACCCAAATACAAAAGACTATACCTTTTTCTCACTACCACATGTAACTTTCTTCAAGATGGACCACATACTTGGACACAAAGCAAGTCCCAACAGATATAACAAAATCAAAGTAACATTCTGCAACCTGTAATGATCTCCCATGCTCATGGATTGGCAGGATTAACATAGTAAAAATAGCCATCCTACCAAAAGCAATGTAATCACCATCAAAATTCCAACCCAATTCTTCACAGTTTCTGAAAGGACAATGGTTCAGCAACATATGGAAACACAAAACAATTGTGAATAATAAAAGAACTTCTGGAGACATCACCATCCCTTATTTCAAGTTGTAGTATAAAACTGTAGTAATAAGAACAGTGTGGCATTGGCACAAAAATATACATGTTGATCAATGGTTTTGAATTGAATACCAAGAGATAATTCCACACACCTATGGACACCTGATTTTTATAAAGATGCCAAAATGCACAATGGAAAAAAGACAGCATCTTCTACAAATGGTACTGGTTAAACTTGATTGATCTACCTCAAGGTCCAGTTATACCACTCTTTAGCATATACTCAAAGGATGCTTCATCCTATTGCAGAGGATGTTCATTACTGCTGATAACAACCAGAAATTGTCAACAATCTAAATGTCCCACAACAGAAGAATGGTTAAAGAAAATGTGATTCATTTACACAATGGAATACTACTCACCTGTTAAAAAAAATAACATGAAATGTGCAGACAAACTGTTGGAAAAAAAAATCATCCTGAGTGGAGTATCTCAGACCCAGAAAGACATATATAGTATGTATTCATTTACATGTATAATATTAGCTATTAAATCAGTGATATCAAAGCTACAATTCATAGAATCACAGAGGGCAGGTATAGAGTAAGGGACTAGAGGGAGCAGATAGATCTCATTAGGAAAGGGACATAGAATAGACATTTATGGATGAATGAGCAGGAGGAGTGAGTGGGGGTGAGAAAGGGAGAAGGGGTAGTGGGAGGGAATATGAGGAATGGCAGCTAAAATTAAAAATTAAGGGACATTTTAGGGGTTGTATGGAAACAAAATTCTCAGTAGTGGAAACTCAAATGGCTAAGAAACACTTAAATGTTCAGCATCCTTGACCCTCCGGGAAATGCAAACCAAAATTACTTGAGAGTCCATCTTATGCCTGTCATAGGCTAAGGTCAGTAACACAAGTGATAGCTCATGCTGATGAGGATGTGAAGAAAGGGGAACCACCCCCAGTGCTGGTAGGAGTGCAAACTTGTACAGCCACTATAAAAATTTACATAGTCATTTCTCAAAAACATGGGAATAGACCTACCTCAGGACCCAGCTATACCACTTCTGACTAGGGCCCATAGCCCTGGTAGTTTTCCTGGAAACCAATGTGGTCCTAGAAACCTAAGGGAAGACACTGCCCACTGCCTGCTAGCTCTCCTTGAAGTCCCAGACTTTACACCCTCCCCTGGGCCTCATATCCCAGCCTACAAGTTCTCAAGAAGACTTTGACTTTGCCAGAGACCAGGCAGATCCAGGGATCCCAGTAAAGACACCTTCTACCACCTAACACTCCTTAAAACCTGCCTACACCTCCAGATTGCACACTCTCCCCTAGGCTCCACACTAGGATACACAGCCCCAGCAGCTTTACCAGAGGCAAAAATGGTCCTAGGGACCCCAGAGAAGACACTGCCCACTGCCCTCTAACACTCTTTAAAACCTTCCCCAAAACCCCAGGCTACACACTCTCCCCTAGGTTCTATATCCTGGCCTACAACTTTGGAAGAAGACTTCTGTTTTATCAGAGGCCAGGCTGGATCTAGGGACCCCAGACTTCTGTTTTACCAGAGGCCAGGCTAAATCTACGAACCCCAGACTGCACCCCCTGCCCTGAGCTCCATACCCTGGTATAAAACTTTGGAAGAAGAATTTAAGCTTTATCAGAGGTCAGGCTGGATCTAGGGACCCCTAGGCCCCAAGACCCCAGAGGGGACACTCTACTGTACCTGAAGACATGCTAGTCACCAGAACACTTGGCTATTTAGGACAGAAGAACAGAGAGGAAAGAGAAACCAAGGAATGAAACACCCATCCAACAAAGACAAACACAGGAATCAACACCTAGACCTGTAATCAGTCCAAATCTAGATGCCTAAATGCCAGTGTATGAAGACAGTCAATAACAGAAGGTACAATAAGGCACCACCAGAACCCGGCTATCTTGTGACAGCAAAATCTGAATGATCTAATACTGCTGAAGCACAAGAACATGAACATAAAGTGACTTTTTGAAGATGATAGAGGTCCTCAAAGAGGACCAACCTAAAGAAGGCCATGCCTCTAAAGGTACAAGAAGCTTACAGAACACCAAATAGATTGGCTCAGAAAAGAAAATACCAAACCCAAAAAAGTCATAACACAAAACATCCAGAAAATCTGGGACATCATGAAAAGACCAAACCTAAGAATAATAGGGATAGAAGAAGGAAAGAATGCCAGCTCAAAGGCACAGAGAATATATTCAACAAAATTATAGAAGAAAACTTTCCAAACTTAAAGAAGAAAATGCCTATGAAGATACAAGAAACTTACAGAACACCAAATAGACTGGTTCCCCTCCTAAAAAAATTCCCCTCACCACATAATAATCAAACCACTAAACATACAAAATAAAGGAAGAATATTAAGAGCTGCAAATGAAAAAGGCCAAGTAACATATAAAGCAGACCCTCCAGAATAACACCTGACTTCTCAGTGGAGTCTGGACAGACATTATGCAGACACTAAGAGACCATGGATGCCAGGCCAGACTATTATACCAGCAAAACTCAATCAACATAGAGTAAAGAAGATATTCCATGACCAAACCAGGTTTAAACAATACCTATCCACAAACCCAGCCCTCCAGAAGCATTAGAAGAAAAAATCCAACCTAAGGAAGTTAGATGCACCAACAAAAATACAGGCAGCAGATAATCCCACACCAACATATTCCAAAGAAGGGAAACACACAACATGACCACCAAAATATAACAGTAATTAACAATCACCTATGGGATTATCTCTCTAGGAAGAGGAAATAACATGGATAGTTATGAGTTGATGGAAGAGGTGAGTAACTGATACAGGAGGATCTAATAGCTGGAGGGTAGGAGGACAGGGTAAGGAAGGGAATATGGGGAGGGACAGATAAACCCAAGGACCATTTAATGGGTAGTGTGGAAACCTAACACAGTAGAAGCTTCCAAAAATATTAACATACATGAAAGAAATCTAAATGAAATCAGCAAATAATGAGGGAGACAAAGCCCCAACTGGACATCTAATGAAATATTCAGTGTCAAGAAAGATCTAATTGAGGTATTGATCAACAGGGCTCCATGGAAACCCCCTAAACAATCTAGGCTATTGAAAGTCTATTGGTTACTCTCCACAAATTGATGGTTGCTGTGGATGTGTTGCTCTGATTGGTTAATAAATAAAATGTAGATTGGCCAGTAGCCAGGCAGGAAGTATAGGTGGGAGAAACAGAGAAGAGAGTTCTGAGAAGAGTCAGGAGTCACCAACCAGACACAGAGGAAGCAAGATGTGAAGGCAGAACTGAGAAAATGTACCAGCCACGTGGCTAAACATAATAAGAATTATGGGTTAATTTAAGTGTAAGAGCTAGTCAATAATAAACCTGAGCTAATGGCCGAGCAGTTTTAATTAATATAAGCTTCTGAGTGATTATTTTATAAGTGGCTGCAGGGTCTGTGGGGCTGGGCAGGACCAGAGAAAACTTCAGCTATAGATGGTAATGCCCTATTGTTGAAGACAATACCTACATATTTCATCAAACACACAGAAGTCAAGCTGGTGCCCACCTAGCAACTTTACCCCTTCTGACTAGTGTTTATAGTCTTGGAAGATGCTCTGCATGCTACCAGAGGAGAGAAGTAAACACAAACCAGGCTACAAACATTTCATTCTACAGTGGTCACCTTCCTGCAAGATGCACTGGTGTAATAGTGGCACAAAAGTTGTAGAAGTAACCTACCACCATCTCACTTGAATTTAAGGCTCATCCCATGAGATGGAACCCATCCATGACTGCTCTAGTGTCAGAGAACCTAAGATGAAATCACCATGGATCTATACTAGTTTGGCTAAAGGAACATAGCATCAAAATGATACTTAGATACAACCATCATCATGGAAACTTCCTCCTGCAGGAGATACGAACTAATGCAGAGACAATATACAGAGGGTGAGAGGCCTTAGAACATTTAGTCCTTGATGGAATGGCTCCATCAAATTCTTTCTGGGCTCAGGGAGCTCTGAGTCATAGGAGGTGGGAAGATTGTAAGAGGCTAACAGGACAGAACACAGCAAGGTAACAGTGTCTGTCAGATGTAACAGGCTGATGAAAATACAGACTCACAGAGACTGTGTAAGAAGAATGCACAGGGCCTGTTTAGGTGTAAGGCAAATGTGGTCCCAATGCTTACAGGATACATGGACAGGAGCCTCCATCCCTGACTCAGAAGTTTTCTGCAGTTGGTAACTACTTGCAAAATAAAAACTAGTTTTCTCCAACAGTGTTGACAGAAGTTTCTGTGTCCAGCCAGCAACTCCCAATTATCCAGCAGCCAACTCCCAAATAATTGACTGAGAGTCTTAATATTACTTATAAATGTTTGGCCATTAGATCAGGCTTATTACTAACTATCTCTTACACTTAAATTAATCCATATTTCTTATCTATGTTTAGCCATGTGGCTTGGTACCTTTTCTCAGTATGGCATTTTCATCTTGTTTCCTCTGAGTCTGACTGGTGACTCCTGACTCTGCCCTTCGTCTTCTCAGAATTCTCCTGGTCTGGTTGCCCATCCTATGCTTCCTGCCTGGATACTGACCAATCAGTATTTTATCAAACCAATTCAAGTGACAAATCTTTACAGTGCACAAGAGAATTATTCCACAGCACAACAGAGTCTTATTGGATATACAAACCATACTTAAGGACAGGCCTACTGCTGAGTACTAGATGGCCAACAAAATGGTATTTTTGGAGGACTTTTTCTCATAGTGCTTGCCTGGGCAATTTTTTAATCATATATATATGTTTTGTGTTTCATGGGATATCTGTGTGTGTGAATGTGTGTGCCTATGCATCTATATGTATTTTGTATGATTTTTCTTCGTCTAAATTTTCTGTTTGTTTTTTGTGCTATTCTGGTTTGTTTGTTTTTATTTTATCTTCCTTTGTTTTAATTACTTTACTTTTTACCTGACTATTTTCTAATGAGAGAGAGAAAGACAGGATCTGGATTTGGGTGAATGGAGAGGTGTGGAGGATCTGGGAGGAATTGGGAGAAGAGGAAACTTTACCCAGAATATAATGTATAGGAAAAATCTAGACAGGTCAGCCCCGTACCTCCTGGGTGGCAGTAGCCAGGAACAGGCCCACCTGGCACCCTGCAGCTCAAGTGCGTGGGCCCCATTATTACGAACAGGTATGTGGCAGAGAAATGGGAGAGAAGGAGAAGCTGAGTGGTTTGTGTACTGTGGAGAGAAGCAGAACTGAAGATGTGATGACAGTGAAGAACAGGTTGATATGGTTGGCATATGCTGCCTCCTTGGACCATGTGATACCCAGACCTGGGTTGCTACCAAGGGCCATGTCTTGGTCCATGGCCATACTGCAGCTGGGGTCTGTGTTGATATTCATGGCCCATGTTACTATCATCCAAGGCCATATGGATGCTCATAGTCTGGGCCCCCACCTGAGGACATCTCACATTTAAAAATTTTATCCCACATTGCTCAGTGATTGTCCTTGTCCCTTTTATATGCACTCCCCTGTAAGATATTGCCATCTCTGGAGCTCCCCTTTAATTATGAAAAACTAGTAATAGAAAAGTCAATTTTGGCTGTGGAAACCAATCTCAGGCCCTCTGAATAGCAGTTGTGTTCTTAGCCAATGAGAAGTCTTCCAGGTATCATGATGCTATTTTTGAAATATGAATGTCAGGAGGCTGGAGAGATGTCTGAGTCATTATAAGCACATACTGCTCTTGCTGAGGAACTTAGTTCATATCCCAGCACCCTTATTGTGTGTTTCATAACCACCTGATACAATAGCTCCCTTATGAAATTTCATCTTGGCATGACACACCAATGCCACAAAGATAATCTGAACATTTCACTGTGAGACCCAGGTGTCAGGACATCTCAATTATTATAGGAAAGAGGCTGGACCCTCACTATCCCTTCATAGAGACATGCATGTGAGTATAGAGACTTGTCCTAAGCCCCAAGTAACAGAACCCTCTTGTCTCCTGCCCCTCAGCTTAGAAGGAATTCCCAAAGAAGTGTGCATGTAATCTGTACTGGGCATGGGCAGTTCCATGCCTGCATCTCAAGATCTGAACCCATTAGGAGAAGGACAGAAAATCACTCACTGCACAAGTCAAAAAACCCCAGATACAGTGTGGCTGCCAAGGGAGTCACAGAAACACAAAGCCCACACTCACTCAAGACCCAGCCACATAGGTCCTCCCCATGGCTGAGGCTGACTGAAGACAGAGACTCTCCTGCATCCTACCGTGATCCTGCTCCTGAGCAGCACCAGGAACCAAACTCTGGTGGATAGATTCAAATGGACACAAAGGACTGCCAGACTAAGCCAGCAGCGTCCATCTCACCATTTTGTGATAACCTTTTTTAAAATATATATGTATACCTGTCTCAATTTATGTCACTTACATGCAAGTGTCCATTGTGCCCAGAAGAGGGCATTTATCCCTTGTAACTGGAGTTCAGGTGGTTATGAAACACAAAATAAGGGTGCTGGGATATGAACTAAGTTCCTCAGCAAGAGCAGTATGTGCTTATAATGACTCAGACATCTCTCCAGCCTCCTGACATTCATATTTCAAAAATAGCATCATGATACCTGGAAGACTTCTCATTGGCTAAGAACACAACTGCTATTTAGAGGGCCTGAGTTTGGTTTCCACAGCCACCTTTAATTCAGCACAAGGGATATCTAAGACCTCTGGCCTCAGAGAGTGCTTGCACTCACCTGCACTTATCCATACACATATATAAATTGAAAATAATAAAATAAATAATTTTTAAAAATAACAGAATGTATATGAATATGATTAACATGAACAGCTCTCTTGATGTTACTGAAAGTTATTTTTGTTGCATAATAAATACAAAAATCTATATTGGTTCTTATATATTGAATACACTATCACTAGAAGTGTTTCCCCTTTGGAGATCATATTTACAGAAGCTTTGCTTGTGGCTTCTTCCAAACATTTATGCATACATGAGATTTAGATTTTCTGCAACTAAGAAAGAGGAAGCATGGCCCAACATAGTTTATGAGACAAGGAAACAGACTGATGACAAATTCTGATAAGGAGACCAGAAAATGGAAAAAAAGGAGATCTCTCACATCAATCTAGATGTTATCACTCTAAAAAGATTAACAAACATGTGACCTGAAAGACTCCAGAGGAATTAAACTTAACACACTCCTTTCTGTAGTTTAGGCTTCATAATATCAGAAGGAGCAATGAATGCCACTAAGAGAAGCAAGGAATCAATAGTCTACACAACATGACCAGCATGGCAAGATACTACTAAAGGTAAAATGAGAACACTCATATCTGAGTGGTAGCCAACAACTGCCTAATTGTACCTAAAGTCCATTTAACAGGAGGGAAATCATACCTGATACCTACTCAACTACCTAGGTCTAGCAAGGTCATGGATGTTACAGAACCTATATCACCAATTTATTCAGCCAGTGTAATTCCTAGGTACATTCTAAAATGTATCCTTATATCCACAGATAAATATAGTTAACACCCCTTATCAAAGAAGTTTTTTTTGTAACAAACAAGAAACCATTGCAGAAAAATAAAACCAGCCATAATGCACAGATCATCTAAATGTGAGACCAGCCTCAATAGATCATCTGCAACATCACTTCTGCCCCTTTGGCTCAGGTAAACTCATGAAAATAGAGGAAAGAAATATTACAGTAGCCAGAGGATTGGGATGCTAACACACAGACACCACACTTTCCTAAGAACCAGAGAGGAAACAGAACAAGGAAAAAAACACCAACCCAACAAAATCAAAATCAGGTATCAGTATCTAGAATTACAATCTTCCCAATCCCGTTTGCCTAGTGTCCAGTATAAGAACAGTAATGACTCCATTGCAGCCCAGTAAATCTTACTACAGTAGGTTCCAAATATTTTAACATAGTTGAAAAGCAAATAAAAGATCTTAAAACAGCCTTTATGCATATGGTAGATGTCCTTAAAGAGGAAGTAAATAAATGCCTTAAAGAAATCTCTGAAAACACAATCAAATAGTGGGAAAAAAGAATAAAATTGTTAAAGACCTGAAAATTGATTTGTAATCAATAAGTGAAACACAGACTGGGGGAAATCTGAAAATGAAAAATTTAGGAAATTGAGCAAGAACTACAGATGCGAGACTAATTAACAGAATACAAGAGACAAAAGAGAGGATCTCAGGCATTGAAGACATGATAGAAGAAATGGATACATTGGTTAAAGAAAGTGCTTAATCTAAAAAACACCTAACATGAAAAGACATAATCTAAGATTAATAGGAATAAAGAAAGGTGAAGAAATACAGGTAGTCACAGAAGAAAATTTCCTGAAACTAAAAAAAGAGATGTCTATCAAAGTACAAGAAGCGCACAGAATATTAAACAGACCATGCAAGGAAAAATGTCCACACAGCCCATTATAATTAAACACTAAAGACACAGAACAAAGAAAGAATATTAAACACTTCCAGGGATATTGCCCAAGTAATAAATAAAGGCAGACCTATTAGAATTACATATGACTTCTAAATGGAAACTCTAAAAGCCAGAAGGACATGGACAGATGTGAACAACTGTGTGAGATCACCAGACTTTCACATGAAGAATTCACTCAAATTATCCTGTGATTCAAGTATTCCTAAAATGAATTTACCATCTCTAGGAACTCACCATCCACTTAGAACACCTTGGAGCATCCTGGCCCTGGGTTCTGAGCTCACAGAGCATCACAGTCAAGCACATGGATCCTGGAAGGATTTCCCACAAAGTCAATATTTCTACTTCTCAAACCATCTTGACATCTTCAAAGTTGCAAATGAACAATGACTACTTTTAGAATTATCTTTAAGTAGCATAGATTATTATTTATTATTAGACACATAGACAGATTGATATATCCCAAGAACACAGAAGAATGATGGAAGAGGATCTAATACCTCCTGCAGCCCTGTCTCAAAAAAGTTAACAGCAACAACAAAAGATGTAGACATCTCGTTTATAGGTGAGCACTCATAGCAAGAAATGGACTCACTCCTCAAAGGCCAAGTCAATATAAAGAGGAAAAAGAAAGTATGTAGTAATAAAATGACTCCTAATGATATTCTGCTCTACTCATAAATCAGTGCCTGGTGCAAAAATCATCAGAGAAGCTTCTTCCTCCAGAGATCAAAGCAAATATAGAGACCCATAGCCAGACACTGTGCAGACAGTGAGACACTTTGAAATACTCAGTCCTAAATAGGATGGCTCCGTTAAAGGCTTCTCAGAATTCAGGGAACTCCATGGAAGAGGAAGCACAACGAGTGTAAAATACAGAGGGGATGGAGGATCCATACCAAGAAAATAAGGCCCTCTAAATCAACAAAGCTCGTCTGAACTCACAGAGACAGAAGCAGCATGCACAGTGCAGGCACGGGTCTGCACCACGTCATCTGCACTCATGTTATGGTTGCCATCTTAGTGTTTACATGGAATTTCTGAGTGTGTGGACAAATGGGTCCCTGATTCCTTTGCCTTCTATTGAGCTCTTCTCCTACTGTTGTTGGTCAGTCCCGTCTGACTTTGAAATGAAAATTGTTGTTTAATCTTATTGTATTTTACTTTGTTACATTTATGAAATGAATTAATCAATGAATGTAAAAAGGTTAACAGCAGGATCAATCCTCATTTATACCTACTAAGAGAGGAAAAAAATTAATTTTCTCCACTGGAGTAAACCTGGGTACATCAACTACTCTAAGATAGGCCTAATGTCGGTAGTAGTTGATCAACAAAAACAAATGAACTCCACAGTCTGTTTGTGTGCATTTATTCGGTTACAGTTTGGTGGGATTTTTTTGTTACTCTTCTTGTTGGGGTGATGTATTTTGTTTTCTATGTTTGGGGCTGTTGTTGTTGTATAGGGTTTTTTATTTGATTTTTGTGAAAGATGGTGAAGTTGTATGGACAGGGAGGAGAAGAGAATCTGGATACACATGGGCAGAGGAAGAATATGATTAAAATATATTTAAATAAGAAAACGTATGTGGGAAAAAAGACACTTTACTGCCACCTGCTGAACATGTCCCATAATAAACATACAAACCATAGTTCTTGAGTAGTTTTCCTCATCTGGCAACATCTGCATAGGTTTCTGCCAAGCCCTGGGTGTTAACAGAGAACTCACAAGGATTAAAGGATCTAGGCCATGTTCCCTGTAAATCTGTCCTAACCTCAGACCTCTGATGACAGTGTCTGTCTGCTCATTAACTTCACTTTTCCTGTGAGCACCCAGGTTTTCAGGCTATAATAAATGGCCATGGTGAGTGGATCCTCATCCTGCATGCATCAAGGACATGCAGACCTCATGCAGGATGAAGAAGATGTCTGGAAAAGCATGGAAGAAGACACTGGTCCAACCTAACAGTAAATCTGAAGACACTCCATTGTAAAGATCCTGATCAGGAATCTGAAATCCAGGCTAACACAGAGTGCCTTTACCCTGTGTTTAGATTGAAGCAGACAATGAATCTACTTAATCAACCAATTGGAGTTAAAAATCATGTGTGTCTTAGCATGAGTTTGCCATGGCTCATTGACTGATTCGATGAATTAATTCCCTGAACATCATTGCACGAGAAACTGGAGTGTCTGGAGGAGATAGAAAGTTAGTTACATAATTGGAAATTGTAAACTGACCATTTTCATTCCTCAACGGAGAATCTCATGGATTTACAGTTTTGACAGCTCACTCCACTGGAATATAGCTCCTCCCTGGTTTCTTCACTATGAAGCTTCTTGATTTCCACAGCTAAACTCTTTATCTATACTTTTCATGTATAAAATTTTTGTCAAAATTAAGTCATTGGTTGTCCTTGTCACATTTACAAGCACTACCTTGTAAGAAATCACTGTTTCTGGAATTTTTCCTTGACTATGACAAATAAGTAACAGAAAACTCTGATTCAGTCAGGTGCAGTGGCGCGTGCCTTTAATCCCAGAACTGGGGAGTCAGAGGCAGCTGGATCTCTGAGTTCAAAGCCACCCTGGTCTGCATAGTTAGTTCCAGTATAACCAGAGCTACATAGTGAAACCCTGTCCCAAAGAAAGAAAGAAAACTCTGATGCAAAAGCGTCCACGAGTTTCCACCTTGACATGACAAACCAATGCAACAGAGAAAATCTGAATCTTTCAGTGTGGGATTGAGAAGTTAGGACAGCTCAACTGTTTCAGGAAAAAGGCTAAACTTTCACTCTCCTTTCATAAAGACATGCATGTGAGGGTAGAGACTTTCCCTTAGATGTAGGTATAGTTAACAACTTGTCTTTTGCCTCCCATATTAAATGGAAATCCCAAAGGATGTGAGACTGGAATCAGCACTGGGGTAGGACGGTTCCATGCCTGAATCTCAAGGGCTGTGATACCTGGTCTGTGGCCACTGAAATATATCCTGGCCTTGTTGCTGGTCTGAATTTAAGTGTCACATTCAAGGGAAAAATGGAGAAAAATTTGGAACAGCAACAGAGCTATCATGATGAGAAGGAATGGCTCAGACATCATTGCCAAAGGGATGCTCACTAAGAAGTCCATGCTTGAGGACCAGATTAATCCTGATCACTTCACTAGGGCCAAGAAAGATATGTACATGGATGTCAGTGGTAACCCAAAGGATTTGTATGGTGATAAATATGGAATATGAAAGGAGGAACTCAATGCTATTTCAGGACCTGATGTATTTTCTGAATTCTATAATACACTCAAGAAGATAAAAGAACTTCATTAGAAGCAACCAAATGAGATCTTTGCAATATTGGTGGAATTTGAGGAGCTCCCAAAGGCTTGGGAGAATCTTAATGAGGAGGGACAAAACTTGGTGGAGTTCACAGATGAAGAAGAATATGGTCATGATCTTGATCTCCATGAGTGCTACCTCTAGTACACTAACCTGAAGGCATCTGAGAAGCTGGATTATATCCCATAATCTAACTGTCTAACATTGACAAGTTATTTCACATTCCTAAAGGAAGGAAGATGCAAAGTATAAGAGATACCTCGGGATGATGCTGGAATACCTCCAGGATTACGCATAAAAAGTGAAGCCCTTCAGCATCAGATTTAGCTCTTTGGGAAGATTCAGACCTACCTTGAGAAGAAGTGGGATAATGGTACCTTTCATGGGTGGCTGAAAGAGACAAATAGTGCCTTGTCCCTTGCTGGAGCCTGCCTTGACCTCTATGCATTCCCCTTCTGAGAGAAGTTGGCTTCCCTGGGTCTGGACAGGTTGAGATCTGCACTGTTAGCTTTAGGTCTGAATTGTAGTGGGACCTTAGAAGAGCCAGTTCAGGCTATTCAGCACCAACGGAAAGTCACTGGAGTCACTCTATACCACTCTAATTGCCAAAAGTCCCAAACCAAAGGGCACAAAGAGACACTGAAAGGAACAAAGACATTGCTTTCCTGGAAGCCCAGGTCTATGAATATGTGGAGATTCTTGGGGAACAGTGACAGTTCACTCATGAAAATATACAGCCAAAGCAAGCCAAGACAGGAAAAGAGCGGGAGGAGGAAGAGCAGATCAGTGAGAACTAGAGTGAAGATGAAGAGAATGAAACCATTTACAACCCCCAAATCTGCCCTTAGGCTGGGGTGGCAAGCCCATCCCCTACTGTCTATATAATCTTCATGGACTGAATACCATTGACAGCTGTGAGATTTGTGGAAGCTATACCTACCGAGATCCAAAGACCTTCCAGGGGCACTTTGCTGAATGGTGTCATGCTCATGGCATGAGGTGTTTGGGCATCCCACATGTGGTACAGATAGAAGATCCTTTCTCTTTGTCGACAAAGATGAACCTGCAGAAGGCTTCAGAACAATGAAAGACTGACAGCTGGGATAAGTATGAAGACTCCAGAGGAAACCTTGTGGGTAGGAAGGCATACTAGACTCTGAAATGACAAAGACTGCTCTAGTGGTTGGCGGTGCACATGTTTCCCTGAGATCTCCCTCTTCTATTTTTCCCAACTAAAGGCTTGTAAAGAGTGTGTGTGTGGGGGTGCATTTATTTCTTTAACTAAGGGTCTTACTCAATTCCAGAAAGAAGCACTGTGTGCTTGCTAAATTTGCATCATTGTAATAAAGTATTAATGGTATATGTGCACTTCATCTTCTATTTTCTGGGGTTCTGAAGGAAGCGATTTGCCTTGATTTCTAAAGGGAACTCAATGGCTCACTATGGATAGGAAAAGGTCCTCTGGCATGGAGAGCTGTGACTTAGGAGAACCAACACTAACAGAAGAGAGGACACTCAGTGGTCCCATAGCCAACCCTCTCCTCAGGAGAGAAGCATCCTTTTTTTTTTTCAGGAATCTCCGAAACGCCAAAGTAGATAGTCAGATCAAACATGGCCATCACACCAGTACCAAAGAAAGTTTGTGGAGAGGTCTACAAGCCCTAGGTGACTCACTGGGAGTGTCTGACCTTCCTTCTATCCTAGGTTTGTAATTGATAGGCTGGTAATTGGCTATTTCCTCCAAATTTTTCTTTTGTGTAAGGGGAAGCCTCTCTCCCTCCCACCTCTGCAGCTAAACATCTTCATAAATTCTCTTTCCTTGCTTCCATTCTTTCTCAGTCATAGACCCTCATCTCACACTTCAGGGTCTGTCTTAATGCATCAGATACTAATGCTCAGGGGAGAAAATTTACCTGATTCCATGTAAGGTACTAGAATAGTATTTATGAATGCTCTTCCCAAGCAGGGAGTAATACCCCTCCTGCCTTCCTCTGGACAATATGATGGTAACTACCTTCCTTTTAGGTTAGTGTGAAGGTCAGCCTGTTCAATGGCATGGAAGGAGTTTGTTCTGGTTTATAACTCTGGGGATTAAGAAAGTGTGCTGCTTAGGCATCCTCTTTTTCTCCATTCTTCCTTTCACATCCTGACATTAACTCCAAACAGTCTTCACCTGAGCTGTTTCTGTCACTGTTCCTGAGGATTGACACAGTTTAGGATTAGTGAAGACTTGAGACATCTGTCTATACTCTCAAACCACTGACTTAGCACATTGCCCCAAGCTCCTGAACACATCATCCTATTCCTCTCGACACTACAGATCTCAGGTCCTCAAACTCCACCATGCTAAATCCTTCCTTAGGCTGCTCTTCCTGCAATACCATACCTAATCCCTTCCTGGTATTTACAGTCAGCAGGACTAAACTCTCTTCCCACAAGCACACATGTCCCTAAAAGACAAACATATTCCAGGACACAAGCTGTGTCTAACACACACACACACACACACACACACACACACACACACACACACACACCAGCTTCATTCACTAAAATACCAGTGCCTCTCCCAGTTGCCTCTAGTGTCTCATAATCTCTATATAAAATTCTCAAAGAACACATTTCTAAAAGTGAGAAAAAAAGAGAGACTTAGTATTGTAGTAAAAGATTGATATTAGATACAAACTTGAATTATAGTGATAATTTTGGGTAATATACATCAAGAATAAAATTGCTTCTTGAGTACAAAAATATAAACTCATCAGCAAATATACCATAATGAAGATTTATTAAGCACTGGAGAGATGGCTCCATCCGTCCTCCCCTAAGGGGGATTCCCAGCAGAGGTGTCGGTTGCTTCTCTGCTCCACTCCACTGTGAAATTTCTCTGCAGAGATTCAGTGAGAGACGTTCTTCACCCAGAACTCTTTCCAGAGATTTATTTGGGAAGACGGATTCCAGGAGTGTGGCTGCCTCTGCCAGGGTGGAGAAGGACAGGTGCCAACTGAGCAGGCACGTGGCTTATTTAGGGCTTCGTAGGGACGGAGTTTTTCCAGGAGAAAATTTTCAGGGAGGGAATTCATCAGGTTTCGATCCCCTTGAGCTTGGACAAGCTCAGATTGGCTAGATTTTGTGCTCATGTATTGGTTGGTTTTCTGCTCAGGGATTGGTTGGTTTCATGCTCAGCTGGTCAGAGGTTAATTTGGCTCTGGTTTGGGGGTCAAAGTGTGATTCTTTAACTGGCTCTGGGTTCAGGGCCAGGGTGAGTTTCTTTGGCTGGCTTTGGTTTCAGGGTCAAGGTGGGTTTCTTTGGCTAGCCCATTTACCATACAATTGCCACTCTGAATTTTCTGGTTATGCTGTTTATTTTTTCTCTTATTTGAAATTTTCTAAACAATGTGTTATTGTATAACTTGTTTATGTCACATGGAATTATTTCATCCTAAAAGGGCATAAATCCATTACTATCTTCAGAATACTTGATCACATTTGTATAACAGTCTTGAAGGATAATTTTGTTTTAATATTAAACCATTTTATCCTACACATTTTATTTTTAACTTTTAAAGAATTATTTTTTATGAATGAGTGTTTTATCTGCTTGTATGTGTGACAATCTGCATATAAGCCATAATGTGGGTGCTGGGAACCAACCCAGTTCCTCTATAAGAACACCACTTTTCTTAACTGCTGAGAGATCTCTCAACCCCCTCCCAGATTTTGTCAGTGACAATTACTAATATCCAAAGTAGTTTGAATATTTCACAATAATTATTCACATACAAGAAAACATGTATGAAATACTCAATTACCTTAATAATTAGTTTTCATTGTTTTTGACTCCTTTTAATTTTCTACACACACACACACACACACACACACACACACAAATATATGAAAGATTTTTCTTTGAAAATATTAGTTTTATTTCATATACATAAATTATACTCCTTTCTAATTATTTTCCAGTAAATGCTTTTTAATTACTGGTAATAAATATACCAATTATTGTAAGAGGGAGCTTTATTTATTTTTGAAAAAGAGGTTTTTGTCATATACTTATTGTAGATATTGATAAAATTCATACAGATGTTTTTATACCAGTATCTTGTGTAGTTTGACCAAATGCATACAACCACATTCTCATTTTCTCTTCCAAATGTTACCATTCATTTCTATGTATGTATACATAATATACCCAATATATATTATGCATTAGTATATATAAAATCTAGCACTCATAGAAAAACAAACAACATTTGTCTTTAGATTATATGCATTTCAATACAAAGAAATTTTCCTACCATCAATATTTTTTCAAGTGTATATACACTTATTTACATAAACATATAGAGGTGCATCTTTAATTCTACATATTATATATTTACATGTACTTAGGACTACAGAAGTTACCCAGATCAATATGTCCAGCTAGAATATTTTATACATGTTTATTATTTACTCATCATCATAGGCATGCACCATGATGCATTAGAACAAATAAGTGTGTGTGTGTGTGTGTGTGTGTGTGTGTGTGTGTGTGCTGTAGGTTTATCTCCATGTCTTTGTGAGGTACACTGTGTATATTTTACTTAAGGTGATGCTAAATGGATGATGAAGCATTTTGAAATCTTGCTGTGATGGATGCAGGAAAGAAAGCCCCAGAATGTCATTCCATTGTGCTCCTGATATTCAGGAGCTTCTGGGAAGCAGCCTTCACCCCTGTATTCAGGGTCTTCAGCTGGTGAATTAGGGGAACTCATGTCAAGGGGAACCAACTTCCATCATCCTGCATCCCAGACTAAGCAAAAAGTACAGGAGTCTCTATTATTTATGAGTTCAGAGAACATTTTCCAATACTGAGCTCTCAGGTCTAAGATAGCTACATCCTAAAGAAATCCAGACATAAATTCTGAACTCATATGGCACCGTGCGGATGAAAAATCCATCAAGAAGACTGGAAGGAGCTGTGTTGCAGCAGGGAAAGGGGGTTATGTAGATTTTTGTGAAGTTATATGATGATAATAACACACATTCACAGGATATGAGAAATTAAGAGACTAAGACTGTGAAGCCCAGGAGAAAGACTAGGACCTTTTAATAACTTCACATACCCTACTTCTCTTTTTATTTCTCTTGAGCATCTGAGAACTTCAGGTTGTCAGAAGTCAAGAGAGGTGAGTAAGGAGAATCTCAGATTTTGGTCTGGACACAGAGAGTCAAGTGCCTGGGTTGGGATCCAGTATCTAGGGGTGACTTTCATCTGTCCTGACATCTTTTTTTCACAACACCAGCCTCATAGCCCCATGATTACACAGTGGAGAATCTCTTGAAGTTGGGTGTAGATGGCCTGGTTCTTGTGGTCCTGGGGATTCTCCTGTTTGAGGCTTAGCACAGCTGAAAAGGATGCTTGGTGGAGCCCTGGTGTGAACATAAGAGACAGCAGTAAACCTATCATGGCAACAGAGTCTGAGAAAAAAATCTGAGTTGTAGCGATAATGCCCGCGCTACCACCACCAGTTAACCATGTCCCAGAGAGGGGCTGTGGACCGACAAACAGAGACAAAGACAGCGGGTCACTCGCCTCAGCAGAATGCTGAATGCCGAACGCTGTTTATTGAAAGAGGGAGGAAACCCATAATACAGGCTTACAGCACAATGGGAGAACCCCAGAGGGCAAAAGTTCACTACTGATGTTTACAATCTTGCATCTAAGCTGTTAACGCCCAATATGCAGGATACACAAACAAGGAACTTCCCTTAAGCATTCAGGAGGGTGGAAACCTGTAGGGAATTAGCATAGGGAGAACATCTGGTCAAGGTCGGCAAGCAGGCAATGGCTTTACTCAATATAGGAGGAGACCAGGGCCCTACACTGAGTATCTCAATTATTTCTGTACCAAATATAGTACTTATATTGGAAACTACTGTCAAAGAGTATCCTGAAAGTAAATGTGATTTAGGTACAAGGTCCAACTCCTAGTAGCCAATGAGTTAGAGAGGTAAAATGCACAGTGACCAAATGTATTCTAGGTTTAAAATTGCACATCAGTGTTGTTCAAATCTTAGATGGTCTTTTAATAAAAAAAAACTTGGAGCCAGATATTGGGATGAAAGCTGAAAGATCAGAGAAGCAGAGCAAGCCACAGCTAATCTCACTTCACCAACTCCAGGAATCCTCTGACTGAAAGTCTGAGTCCTCATCTGAAAGGGTCTCAGCTGAACTGCTCTAATTCCTGCTTCCTCACTCCTTATATGCCTTTCTCCACCCAGCCATGCCACTTCCTAGGATTAAAGGCATGTGTTTCCCAGTACTGGGATTAAAGGTGTGTGCCACCACTGCCTGGCTCTGTTTCCTGTGTGGCCTTGAACTCACAGAGACAATTCTCTGCCTCCTGAGCGATAGGGTAAGGTGTGTGCCACCACTGTTTGGCCTCTATGTTGAATCTAGTGGCTCCCCCAAAATTTGTCATCTGAGCCATTTATGAATGCCAGAAATACATTATAAGACTGGAAAAGCTCTCATCTACTAGGGAAAGGCCATGAACCTCTACACCTTATTTCCAGGTAATTTCCTCTATGACTGTAAGAAAAGTAGATTTTTAAAGTCACTGAGAACCCAGGAGTGTTCAGGAAGTAGTCCTGGACTAAGAAATCTAAACAAATACCACAGAGGACCTACAACCCCAGAGACTTCTCATGACCTAACATCAAAATCATCTGAAATCTGCACTCATGGGGAAATGGACAACCAGCTATGTACACAAAGTACTCTAAGCAGCCTGAGAAACCAGCTCTCAGGACTGCCCCCAGAGTTGCAGAAAGAATGCTTTCCAGAGTAGCAGGATTTAGACAAATTTCTTATCTACCTGAGGGAATAAGGAAGCTCACAAATGCACTGTGGGTCATTCTCTTTTATTCTTTCCAGCTCTAAAATCTTCCCAGCTCCTTTGTTCACACAACTTATACACACATTCAACAACAAACTTTTGGCAATAAAAAGGGCTACAAAAGCTATTTCCCAGGCTGACAATGCATTCCTTGAGTAAAAAAAAAATAGGGACAGAGCCATTTACCATGGCAATACATAGGCGAGGAATTGGTGTTTGGCTCTTTCCTGGGTAGTGGCATTGAAATCATCCCAAAACTAAAAATATATTCTCTTATCCTGTGAGCAACCCCAGATCACAAGGAAGGGAACTTGTAACTCTTTTTTCAAGGTTGTGAGGCAAGACCATTTACTGCAGTCCTGGCTAATTCTGAAACTTTTTTTAGCAGTTGGCTGGACATAAAGCCATTTCTCTCTGGACTTGGTTAATCGATTGATTGCTATTTGGAACCTTAACAATGAACAGTTAGTTATCTGAGTCTTCAATCTTGTACCATAAACTGAGATTAGAATTTCATGCAGAGTGTTAATTGTTAAGGAATGTGGATTGGTGAATGCCGCTGGCCTGTGTTATCAGCCAGACCCGGTAAGAGAAACTGACCTAGTGTTTTAGGTTGCTTTGTGCTTCACAACCTTGGTTCAGACACTGCAACTCTGTCCTTGTGCATTATCTACCAGTCCGGAGATGGGGGCTTGCCTATTCCCAGTCTGTGTAGTGTAGGCTTATGATTCTGGTGATCTGGTTCGGTGGCTGGGCGGCGCCTTCTTTTGTGTTCTCAGGTCATGTTTTGCTCATTCGTCAATTCCTCAGCTGATCTTGTTTCCTCAGACTGCAGACTGTAGGATTCTGAATCCTCTCCCGGATGGATCTCAGCTGAGCAGGTTATTTAGTAGGGCAATCTCACCAACACCTCCAAGCTGTTGGGTTTCGCAGGATCGGCAGCTGGGCCCTGGGTTGGCCTCAGACAGAGTGTTCGGATCCGTTCTGGTCGCGTCCCAAGGAGATGGCTCCTTCCCCGGGTGCTGGGATTGAAGGCGTCTCTGTTCCAAGCTCTCAATCTCCTTGTTTTCACTGACTCCTCACGGGTAACAGCTCAGTTTCTGGTCTTTATTACAACCGCGTCTCTGCCGCCGCTCTGCCTGCCATGTGCATTATCTATGAAGTTTTAATTTATATCCATTTACACAACACTCAGTAGAGTTTGAATTTGCTCTGAGGTTATGAGTCAGCTAATTGTATACAACTTGTCTTAGACTTGGGATAAATAGTTGTTTCCTTATGTTAGTCTGAGTAAAGAAACAAAACAGGCTTCTAAGTACTTTACAGTCCACGTGGAACAATAGATCTAGATATGAAACAAATCCTAGTATATTTCTATTCCTTAAAATTACTCAGCTTAATGAGGAGTGATCTTTATACAGTCCACAGATATGGATGCCCATAAGATTGAGATGTAATTATGAGATTACATGTACATCTAACATGAAAATGCACAGTAATGGGGAGATTCCACAGCTGTTTCTGCACATATGAAATCACAGACAGAGGCAATAGTTTTCAGAGTCTGTGGTCCTGTAAGCCTTGCTTGATGGGGTTTCTCCATCAGAGAATTATTCATCCGGTGGGTGGACACTTGAACCATCAATTGCCAACTGTTGCATAACTCCATGGCTTGTGGCAGTACTCTGTAAGTGCTAGGAAGGGAGGAATCACATAAACCTTGTGAAAGCCCCACCTTCAAGACCTGTGCACACAGAATCTGCCCGAGACTGAGGCTGATCCAGTAAAGAGACAGCTTCTTCCCATCATGAGCAGCAAGAGCTGTCCTCAGCTGTGTAGACATTAGTGGACACACAGGATTGCAGGGTTAACCCAGCAGGGGTCATCTAGCTATGCCTCAAGTGACAATAATGCATGAAGAATGAACCATGAATGAGGTGGCCAAGTGGCACTATTGGGGGATAAAAACCGAATCAAGTTCCTAGTGAGTTGGGTTTTCCCTAGGGGCATGTTGGCACTGCTGTGGTTGAACATCCTGTGTGTGTGTCATCACAGAAGCCAGATGGAATGCTATCTGTTGAGGCCACCAGTCTTCTGAGGGAAGTCCATCACTATGGCGCTCATCTGACCAGGAGGGGGCAGCACCTTCTCTTGCTGAGAATAATTTCTATGGGGAGGATGGTGTTGCTAAGCTCTCAGCACTGAGTGCAGGTGTGACTGGTTCACAGGGTTAGCCCACCACATCCACTCAGGTCAGAGAAAGTAAGTATCCATGAATCAATAGGAAAGGAATAGTGTTTGTCATACTGTGCATGACAGGACACAAGGATGAATAAGATGCAAGGGCGGGGTTGGGGATTTAGCTCAGTGGTAGAGCGCTTGCTCAGCAAGTGCAAGGACCTGGGTTTGGTCCTCAGCTCTGGGGGCTGGAGGGGGACATGCAAGGGCTGGGGTGCTTCTGCATCTGAAAGAGCATGAGCATGTCTCCTCAGAAGTGGATGCAAGGAAAAGTTTGGATATACTGTGCAGTATAGGTGTCTGATTGCTTGTTCATTCACTTGTTTGTTTTTAGACAGGGTCTGCAGTGTTTCAGGCTGATATTAAACTCACTGCGTGGCAGGAATAATTGTCTTGCCTGCATCTTCTGTATGCCAAGATTATAGGCATCAACCTATTTATGTACGTAGTGCTGTATCACAGGAAGGGGTCCATGGATGTTAACACCATCAAATGACTCGTAGTCTGGCTCTGAAGGGAAAAATATCCTGGACATCAGAAGCCAGGCAATACCTATAGCTCAGAAGGAGAAGGTATTATGAATGCCAGAAGCCAGGCAATACCTACACCTCTGTTCTTTTTTTTAAAATTTTTAATTCATTTTTTATATCAACCACAGATCCCCCTCTCATCCCTCCTCCCATTCCCCTTACCACCATCTTCCAGCCACTAACTAACCCCTCATCCCCTCCTCCAAAAGGGTAAGTTCTGCCATGTTGGGAGAGTTAAGCTTGGTATATTCAACTGAGGCAAGACCAAGCCCCTCCCCACTTCATCAAGTGTGAGTGAGGTGTTTGACCATAGGTAATGGGATCCAGAAAGCCAGCTCATGCACCAGGGATAAATCCTGATCACACTGTCAGGGGCCCCTCAAAAAGACCCAGCTATACAATTGTCTCCATATTCAGAGGGTCTAGTCCAGTCCCATGCAGGTTCCAGGGCTCTTGGTTTAAAGTTTATAAGTTCCTATGAGCTTGGTTCAGTTGTCTCTGTAGATTTCCCCATCATGATCTTGACCCCCCTTGTTTATATAATCCCTCTTCCTTCTCTTCGACTGGATCCCCAGTGTTCAGCTTGGTGCTTAGTTGTGGATCTCTGCACCTGCTTCCATCAGATAGTGGATGAAGGCTCTGATTATAGTTAGGGTATTCACCAATCTGCTTATCATGGCAGGCCAGTTCAGGAATCCTCACCATTATTGCCTGTAGTCTAATCTGAGGTCATCCTTATGGATTCCTGGGAATTTCCCTAGCACCAGATTTTTATCTTACCCCATAATGTCTCACTCTATCAAGACATCTTTTTCATTGCTAGCCCACTCCATCCCTCCCCCAGCCTAACCATCCTGTTCCCTCATGTTCTCATCCCCCATCTCCTCCCCTCTATTGCCCCTCCTCCTCCCCAGTTTATTCATGGAGATCTCCTCTGTTTCCCTTTCCCAAGGTGATTCATACAACCCTCCTGGGGTCCTCCTTGTTTCCTAGCTTCTCCTTCTCCGGCGCATTTCCCCTCTGTTCTTGTGGGGGATGTTTCCCCACAGGAATGCAGCAGTTCTGCTCCTTTCTGGGAGAGACATTACTTTCCTGCTCCACTCTGCTAAGGGAATTTACCTGAAGACATGTAGCAGTTCCACTCCTGCTCTGGTGAAGGTTGTTATTTCTCTGCTCCACTCTGTTAAGGGAGTCACCCCAATCAAGATTGGCTGGATTTCATGCTCAGAGAGATTGATTGGTTTTCTTACTCAGGGATTGGTTGGTTTTCCTGCTCAGGGATTGGTTGGTTTATATGCTGAGTTGGTCAGGGGCAGAATGTGTTTCTCTGAGTGTGTTGGTCACATCATCTCAGGTATTTAGTCCCACCACTGATTTGATCTTGTTAGAGACCCATGAGCTCTGCTCTCTGGGGATTCCCAAGCTAGAGGATTCTGGAGGAAACTCCTGGCCATTAAGCAAGAGTTCTGGAATGTTGAAGACCTATAGGACACGATGTGAGGAAGAGATACCTGTCAGGAACAAGGTAACTTCCTGCCAAGGCTTTTTCTGAAGCAGGAGAAGGCAAACATAAGTCCAGATGTTCCCACAATCAGAACCTACTCTGACCCCAGTGTCTCATTCCCTGGTCTGAGGGGATGAATTATCTCCAGTGTTGGAGAGGTGGTTGCTCCTTCTGTCTTAGAATCTCTGTACATATGTCCTTCATTTCTTCAACCTGTTCATTTAGACAGTACTTGGCTTCTTAGGACAACCAATTTTCTTCCTCTTCTTGAAGATGCTTTTGTGAAGCTACAGGCCGTTGCTTTCCCAGGACTTGTAAAGCCATGGAGACACACTGAGCACATGACTACAGTTCATGTGGAGACAACCCTGCCTTCCAGACTTCTGTTTAGTGTAAGAATTGTTCCTTCCTTCTAATGCCCATGTAGTGATTATTACCACTGGGAACATGTCACATCCACTTAGTCCCGGGACGGAGAGTGACTGGTGTCACCAACTGGTTCCTTCCTTGGACTGAAGAAGACATATTTGCAAATGATGGGTAAAATAGTGGCTGATTTCTACCCATGAGGGAACTCCATGGAAGGAAAGTTAAGCCTCTCTAACAGTGGGAATCAAGTGAGTCAAGGGTTGAGGCTGCATTGAAGAAGGATGGGCTCCAGGCCTGATCACAGTGTAAGACCCACTTAGGAGACCAACAATCATTCTGAAATGTGAAACTCTCGCAGGGTGCTGTGACTCCATCTTACTCTTGTGCAATGGATATGATCTGTGCTTTCATCTTTAAATAAGGCAAATGTTTAGGTAAAGGAATGTTTGACCCAGATGCTGCTCTAGGGAGTCAATTGTTATGGAAAGCTGATGGCACAAGGAACCTATTTGCACGAAATTGTGACCAAACTCCAGTAGTAATCTGAATCCACACAATGTGTCCATCATTGAAGTAAGTTGTGATTTTCCAGTGTGCCCCTGACAAGGACCTGAGCTCCTTAATATATATCCATTCAATGGGCCAACATGAGCTCATTTCTTTGTCAACATCAGTGTTCAGAGGCTGCAGTGGTATTCCCAAGTTTCTTATAGTCCTAGGAAAGCAAGTGTGAGAGGTACAGGAATTTTAGTGCTAGAACGGTCATATTGTTCTCTCTCTCTGTCTGTCTCTCTGTCTCTCTGTCTCTGTCTCTCTCTCTGTCTCTCTCTCTCTCTCTCTCTGTGTGTGTGTGTGTGTGTGTGTGTGTGTATTAGAGACAGCTTGTGTCCTCATCTGACTTCGCCTTGTGCAAAGAATAGTTTTGCTAGGGATTGATTAGCTCTCCTGATTGTGCACATCAGGAAAGGATTCTGTGATACTGCAGGAAGAAGAGCCTTTAGGATATTATCAGCATGGAGGAAGGTAGGGACCAGAGCAGAAGGATAAAGTGTGTAGAGTAAAGGATGAAGTGTGGACAGAGGCCCAGAGTGCTACAGATGGTGGATGAATCAAGAGTATAGACAGATGTCTTGAGTCTGCACTGCACTGGGTCTGTGCTGATGTCGAGGGACAGTGACACAACAGCTCAGATTGGGACTGTTTGAGAACGGAAGGATGGAGAACCTGAATAAGGCTCTTCACTCCTGAGATTGATTGCATCATTAACCATCGTCATCATGGATAGTGACAGAGCAGGTTTCCAAAGAGTTATGCAAGCCCTAGATGACTCTGGGGAAGCTGACTTCCCTCCTTGCCTCGGCTTGTGATTTCTAACTGGCAATTCCCTTACCCTTCTGACTTCCTCATTTCTGGCACAGGAAGCCCCGCCTACTCCCTTCTCTTCTTCTACACTTCCTGACTCTGTTTCTTTTCCCTCTGTTACTTTTCTATCTGGACCACAGTTCCTGATATCACACTGCAGATAATGTCTCAATGCTCTCAGCACTAATGCTCAGGGGATCAAATAATCTGGCTGCTCTGTAAGGTACAAGAATATCATTTGCTGACTTTCGAACTGAAGATGGTATTAATCTATATCCGCCCCTCTTTGGGTACAGTGAGGCAGTGCCCTGTCTTTCAGGGTTAGTGTGAGAATCAACTAGTTCAGTGGCGTGGGAGGATTCATGTATAGATTCTTATTTCTGAGGATATGAATCAGGGTGGGAGAGTGGAATGATTAGTTTTTTCATCTTGAGGTAGACTAAAGTCACTTGGGAAATAGGGAATATCACCTGAGGATGTGCTTTGATCAGATTACACATTAGTCCTGACTGTGGGGCACTTTCTTGATTAATGAGTCTAAGAGATGTCAGAACCTGATGCTACCCTCTCAGAGGACAACACATGGAAGCAAAGTTTGGGACTCCTGACATGGTCAATTCCTTTCCCTGATCCCAGCGTGTAGTTTGCTGACTTACGCATAGGAGGAGGGTCTGTATTTTCACAGATGATGGTCATCGTTGCTTGATCCATCCAGCCTTTTCTCCTCTGGTTCACTTTGGTGTTGCTCATTTTCCCCACCACAGCTTCATGCAGAAGTGTCTGAAGTGTTCTAAGTGTTGGTAGTGTTTGAAGTTAGAGCAACCATTTGTCACCCGAGGTAGTGACAATAGATTCTGCTCATGCTTCAATTAGCAACCTGTTCCCCTCACCATGTTGCATGACTTCCTGTAAACCAGTGGTGCTCAGAGAGTGTAAAGGACCTTAGTTCATTTGGGCTGGGTGGTGTCATGTGGCATCCTAGCTCCTTGTACCTCCCCCATTGACCTCCAATGAAGTAGAGTATCAGAGTATCAATTTCTAGATTCATCCTAGGCATCATGTTTCAGAACCAGAATATACCTCTTCCCTCCATGGGCCTACCAGATTCATATGAAAGTATGACAGGACCGGACCACGTAGCATTTTCCATGAGGACAGAGGGAGGTGGTATATTGATAGCATGGACAAGTGTAGTTTCCTAAGATCTGCTCAACTGCTAGTTCTGGTGGCTCATCCTTTCAAATTCAGCACTTCTGAGGCAGGGGAAGGTGGATATCTGTGACATTAAGACGAACCATGCCGGGCGTTGGTGGCGCACGCCTTTAATCCCAGCACTCGGGAGGCAGAGCCAGGCGGATCTCTGTGAGTTCGAGGCCAGCCTGGGCTACCAAGTGAGCTCCAGGAAAGGCGCAAAGCTACACAGAGAAACCCTGTCTCGAAAAACCAAAAAAGAAAAATAAAGACGAACCATGCCTACATAGTGAGTTCCAGGACAGCCAGGGCTCTGTAGAAAGACCTTGTCTTGAAAAAACAAAAATCACAACACAACAAAACAATCTGCTCAGACAGAGGGAGGAATTGACTACAGGCTACCTAAATCACTGGACACTCAGGTCTAGAGAATGGAATGTGTAACCTCAATCATGCTGTAAGACCAGCATCACCTAACTGTGAATCAAGAAAAAGAAATTAGAAGAAACAAATTATAGGATAAAATCTCCAATGAACACAGCTGCAATATCTACAAAAATATCATTCCTGCACCCTGTACAGAGAGTCCTGAAGAGCAAGTAATCTGTGACAGCATATTTATGAGACTTTGCTAAGTATTCTATAATTTTAACACCATGAAAAGCATTTACTAAATGTGAATTCTTTAGGTGATATCCTGCTGCTAGCCATGAGAATGTGTTATAAAATGAAAAGAACACCTCATGAATAGCAGAATTTACTCAGTCATTTAAATTGCATTCAACATTCAAAATCATATGTTATTGATGATAGTAGCAGGGTCAAAATTAAAAACTTATGAAATGGAGACAGTTTCTGATGAAGAGTCAGCATTTGTCAGTGTCCCACAGCCATTCATCATGGACAGTCACAGGAAATTAGACACAGATTTCCTCCACAGTCAGTATACCAACACACAGTTCATGTACTAAAACACCCAAGTTAGCATCATACTGAATGTTGAGAAAGCAGAAATTTTGCAATAC